>CBVK0100228098.1:0-25931 GCA_900067695.1 Picea abies | reverse complement strand
CCGATCTCACCACCTGGCAGTCTATGAGATCAACTGATCCCATCTCATTGCCCACTTGGCAATCTAAACTTTCGACATTTCTCCTTTAGTAGTATTTAAGATCTCCACCTGGTCTCTTTCCATTGCCCACCTGGAAACTTGAAAGTCCATTTTTGCCCACCTGGCAGTTTATGAGATCTTCATTTGACCTCTCCTCCTCCTCGTCGCTGAGATTTCTTCTAGTCTCTAGTTCACAGATGTGAACCACTTCCTCCTCTATGTCACTAAGGTTTTTAGCATGCCTCAACGACCTTCTCATCAACCTTTGTTTTCCTCTGGCCAATAATTTCTGAACAAGCCATTTCACTTTCTTCATCATAGGCCATTCATACACCCAATGCACTTTTGCATCCTGCTACATTTTAAATGCAAGCTTCTCCATCCTTGCACTTACCTCATTGAGATCCATATCCATCTCTGGATTGTTATTCTTCTTGCGGCCTTCTCTTCGACCATGCTCATGGCCTTCAGTAGCCATTTCCACCTTCTACCTACACCCCTGGCAAGCCTATGGATTACTCTGCATCTGTGAGCATCTCCATCTTCTCCCACAGCTCACTCGACTGCTTAAAATTTTGTTGTTGCGTCCATACAACAACCTTCTCAAAGAGCATCAGTACCCTTCCTTTTTTTTTTACCTGTTGTCTATAGGAGAACTCCTGTTTGTGATACCACCTGATGTTATCAGGTCATCTCCTTTCATCGTCTCTCCTTTGTCTGTTGTTTGTAAGCAAGGCTCGATCTTTTGATTACCTCCTTTGCCTACAAAAATCAATTACCTCATATGACCCTGGGTTGTGCCCTTGTGCTAATGCACGATTGTGAGCATAGGCAAGAGTGGTTTTAGACCAACCTACTTTTTGCCCCGCAATCCTGTTCCAGCTGCCACGTATCTCCCTTTAAAAAACGTGGTTGAAATTGTGGCCCGCTCAAGGATTATTATTGTCCGAGCATGTTTTGGCTCTGCAATCCTTCTCGTCTATCAATCTCCATTCCTTTGGTGCTTCTTGGGATCAACGAATGCTATCAATCTTTGTTCCACTCTTCTTTCCTCCTTCCACGCGTCTCCACAGATCTCTTTGATCTGTCGACACGTAGTCTTGTTCGAATCAATGGTTATTGTTGACTCCACCTTTCCGGCCTTCCGGAGTTTCAATTCTCAAACTCCACTCTCCTCTGCAAGACAATCTTCTAGAGTGGAAGATCCATTGCCACCTATCCTCTTGAATCTATGGCCAGGATCTCCTCAATGGATCTAGCCTTCAGGAATATCAATTCTCAAACTCCACACGATCCCTTTTGTTAAGCTCCTTCTCTGCATGTGACGCTAGACGATGTCCTCACATGACCAGGTGAATCCCTGCTAAAGTTCACGCACCTCCAATCCATGAAATGCTGTGGGACTTTTAATCTCTCGATCTTGATGGTACCCTGGATAGATGGTTCATATCTGTCCCCTTTGAATCAATGGACTAGATCCCTTCGTGATTCTAGACTCCGAGAGTTTGAAATATCAAACCCAACTTCCTTTTGTACGTCAATCCTTCAGAACTGACGATCTATGGACACCTGTCCTAATCGATCAATGGTTCTGCTCCTCTTTCGGATCCTTGACCTCCTCAACCAGATAAATAGTCCTCAGACTTCCTCCTCAATCAACAATCAAGATCTTATCCGGGTCCTTAGACTTTTCCTCCTCCTCTTTCCTCTGGAGTTCTGGATCTGGTGCCACGTGTCCTCCTTCGCATCGACGACTGTCGTTGTTTTCGGGACTCCATCCTTTGGTGATTTCAACTCTCAATAGCCACAAGTCTCCGAAGTGAATCCTTTTGAATTTCACAATATAGTGACACCTGTCGAAACCTAGATCAATGACTATCGTTCACTTCGGCTGTTCGGGCTTCAGTGATCTCAAACCTCAAACTTCTCCTTCACGTTCTCCCAGAATGAATTATTCCAGAGTCCACGATCTTTCGCCACATGCCCCTTCTAGATATGACGGCCCATAATCTCTTTGAGTCTTCGATACTTCAACTCTTCTACTCCCCGACACTTCGGCTCTTCGATGCTTCGGGCTTCGGTTATTTCAGTTCTCAAACTGAAACTCCACCGTAACTTTCCCCGGAGCTCGCGATCTGGCTACAAGTGTCCCCTCACAGATCGCCAACTCTCGACTCTTTGGCTCTTCGGGCTTCGACTGTTTCAACACTTCAACCTTCGCCTCCTTCTAGATCTCATGATCCAGATCTCCCCTCAATCAACAACTGGGATCTTTTTGCGATTTTTCATTTTGCGAGTTTCACAAATTCACCCTTTGACTTATTTTAGTTGTGAGTCAGCAAAATGTTGATTGCTCACCACGCGTCCCTTCCGATGGACGGTTCTGATGATGTCGGGATGTCACGAATTTGCAAAACCCTCTCTCCTGTGCACTCCAAAGAGTTAAAACCCATGCACATTACTCTGGATCCAATGGCTATTGATTCATGCACTCAGATCTGACGACTGAGATATGGTCCTCTTGCCTCCGTTCCTCCTCTGCCTGAACATAGGTCTAACGGTTCAGGTTCTCCTCTATAACTGATCAGACGGTTGTTGTCGCTCCTCCTCCTGAGCTTCCACCTTCTCCTGACCTAGAAGGTTTTGTTAATGTTTGAAAGGTCTTGACCTTTGAACTTCTTCCCATGAACCCAACTCTTGGTCTCTCTTTGCTCTACTAAAAGTGTTATCTCTCCTGAGCTTATGGAGTTAGAATAAGTCTGACTCCTACGCACTTCTTGTGTTATCCCTTCTGAGCTTGATCTCCTCGAAGATTTTGACTTCCCATGCACACCTTGCATCCTGGGATTTTGTCAAACTCAGATCCGAAGTATTTCTTGAAAATAAATGCTTCTCACCCTCCTGGCATTCTCCTTGCTCGATGAACACCTTGCAGAGCTTTTCCTCACAAAGTATTCAGTAACTCTGGTTCTTACTGAACTCAACACGGAGTTCTTCTGTGCACACTTGCACCGGCTCAATGCCCACTTGGTAGATCTTCGACATAGTTCTTAGTAACTCTGTTTCTCTATGCTTCTTTCACACAGTCTTCCCTCTAAGGTATTCACTAACCTTGAGGTTCCTCTTGATATTATGATCGCTCTGGTGTGCCCTCCTTGCATGTTCTTTTATGACTCTGCAGAGTTCATATGCACACTCCTTGCGCTGGCTACAGAACCTCGATTGTTCTGTTGAGCACACCTTGCACAACCTAAAGAATCCAAAACGATATTATAAAACTCAATGAAGATAAAGGAAATCTATCTTCCTACTGTAAATAAATCTTATCATATATCTACAACATTCATTCATGAAACACATAAACACACGATATGCAGGAAAAAACTGCTTTTCTATTATATCTGTGTGTCTATACAGATGATTACAAAAACTGGACTGTAACAAAGTCCCAGTTCTCTCAAGCTCTCTCTCAGAACTTCTAAGACCTCCTAAGGAGTCTCTACCTAGACCTCTCTCACAAGTTCTTCTGCTTCTCTTTGTATTCTCTCGTTATCCAAATATGATACAAGATCTCCTTACAAAAGAGGGGCTATGAGAGATCGTCCTCTCTCACCTAACTGCATCTATTACATCGAACTTTCATAAATGTTTACCCAGACCTGACTACGATCTGAGCCTGCTACAAGCAACCCTTTAAGGAAATCCAACCACTACCTGCACAAAAGCATGGCCTGACATTTATAGCCTTACAACATGAAAATCCGTATAGGATTATTTTAAATTTAAAAATGGGAGGTTGAATGCCTCTTCCTTTCTCCATTGCGTGTTTGCATGCTGGCATGCTTTTGCTAAGGTGGAGAGATGCTCCTGCATCACATAGGGACCGAGCTCTTAGCATAGGTGTTGGATAAGTAATCTTTGGTAACTAGGAGTAATATGGGCTCCATTTCTTTCATTGTAAACAAGATCTTGGGAGCATGTTACGGCTTAAGACATCATTCAAGATCAAAGTAAATGAATTCAAAAATAAGTTGATTCTCTTAGTGGTCATGGGAAATTTGCGGGGATCTATACCACCACATGGACCTTATAAAAGAAATACTTGACCTAAGAGATAGATAAAGGCATGATTTTTTCCTTTGCGGTAGTGGGGTTAGTTGCCAAAGATGTGAGTTGATGCCAAAGAACATACATTTATAGAACTAAATTAATACTCTTAGAAATTATATGCTATACATAAATCGTAAACCATTCCACAAAACTTGTAATTTTTTTTTTAAGTTAAATGTATATTATGACATACAATTTTATAATATTATTTAAAATATATTAAAACATGCATTTTATTAATGTTAAATAGAGTATACATAATATAGAAATTGATTTATAAACATAATTAAAATATTTTTGATATTGTTAATTTTGAATTGCAAGGTAATATATAAATTTAAAAATATCAATATAATAATGTTAATTTAAATATTATAATAAAAAACTATTTCAATAAGATAAATTTCAAATACATAAAATAACAATTTCAAAATAAAAATGTGATAATATTGATTTGAATTATATAGTATATGAAATTGATAATAAAAACACGATAATGTTGATTTGAATTATATAGTATATGAAATTGATAAGGTAAAACATTATTCAACCACATTTTCATTAGAACATGTATCTTAACACAAATATATAAGATTAATTTCAAGTACATAAAATAAAAATTTGAAAATAAAAATATGATAATGTTAATTTAAATAACATAGTATATGTTAATTTCAAATACATAAAATAACAATTTCAAAAATAATGTTGATTTGAATTATATAGTATATGAAATGGATGAAGTAAAACATTATTCATTATTCTATCACATATTCATTAGAACATTTATCATAACACAAGTATATAATATTAATTTCAAATACATAAAATAAAAATTTGAAAATATAAATATAATAATATTATTTTAAATAACATAGTATAAGAACGATGAGTAAAATATTAAGGTTAATTTCAAGTAAATAAAATAAAAATTTGAAAATATAAATATGATAATATTGATTTAAATTACACAATAAAAATGATGGGTAAAACATTATTCAACTACATATTAAGATACATCTTTATTAAAACATAATTTAAGTTCAAAACACTTCTTTAAATTAATTAGTACTTTTACAATAATTCTAATAAATTAATAGTTCTTTAATAATGCACAAACTATTCATATAATCACTCATAAACTTAAACTTGTTGCCATAAATACAACACTCAACCTTTATTTATTGTTGTGTAAGAAATTCACCTGTTTACTCTAGTATTTTTAATAAATTATTTCATACTTTTTAAATATATAATTTTTTATTAAAAAATTATGTTCTTCTTTTTACAATATTTTTATTATATATTTTTTTCAATATTCTTTTTTATTATTAAATAATTTTTTTAATATATTTTTTTTCATTTCAAAGATTAATTATATAGGTAAGATTTTTATTTCTTAATATTTACCAATCATTTATAATGTATCTTTACTCTATCTACTAGATATCACATTATTTGAAATATGAAAACCCAACAATTAAACACTACACCATTAAGATAAAGAGATTCTTTCCTTAGCTATTCATATTTTCTTCACTACTTGAAAATAAAGTTTCATAAAAAATTCTTCCTTGCCCACTGATATTTCTTTACCACCTAAAAAAAAATATACCTTAAAATAAAAAAATTCCTTCCCACCTTTCACTTTAATTATTTTTCTTTGTACCACCTGGGAAGATTCCTTCTTCGAAGGCCTCCACCACTCGTATTCCTTAGCTACTCATATTTTCTTCACTACTTGAAAATAAAGTTTCAAAAAAATTTCTTCCTTCCCCACTGATATTTCTTTACCACCTAAAAAATATACGTTAAAATAAAAAAATTCCTTCCCACCTTTCACTTTAATTATTTTTCTTTGTACCACCTGGGAAGATTCCTTCCTCGAAGGCCTCCACCACTCGTAGTACTTGAGAACATGTTTCTTTTGTTGTGGTCTCTTTTCATCATCATCAATATGTAATGCATTTCTACTCTTCACTACTCATGTTTTTTTAACCACCTAAAAATAAAGTTTCTAAAAAAATATTCCTCAACATAAAGCGATTCCTTCCTTCACCATTCGGTTTCTTTACCACCTAAAAGGAACATTCCTTCGTGCAAGCGTTGCACCTCTTCTACACAACAAAAAGAAGAAATGTTAAAAGATTCCTTCCCACCACGGCTTTCACTTTAACTATTTTTCTTTGTACCTTCCTTCTCGAAGGCCTCCACCACTTGAGAACATGTTTCTTTTGGTTCGTTCTCGGTCTAATTATAAACCAATTATCATTAACCAATTATCACATAATGATATTTTTTACAATAATTAGTATGTAATAAATATAATAATATAAAATTAGGATGTAATAAATATAATAATATAAAATGAAAAAATATAAAAAATATTATTATTTATAAATTTTTCAATTTATTTTTATTATAAATAAATATGAAAAATAAGCTTGTACACAAGTTACTTTGAATTTCTTATTTAAACTAATATCGATTTATTATTAATAATATAATTATTATTAATGTTCAAAATGAAGAAGTATATTATTTCATGTAATGCTTATAACAGTATATATCATTAATATTATTATTATTATTATTCAAAATGAAGAGGTATGTTATTTCATTTAATGCTTATAACACTATATAGTGGGATATTTTAAATGTGGTCTCTCTCTTTTGTAGTGGCTTCCTATTGAGATGGCTAGCAAGGGTGTTATTTACATTACAACTAATGTAATAGTAGTCAAAGTCAAAGGTAATAAATGGATAGGGAGGGGGATGCGGACTAATGTAGTAGTAGTTAAAGGTAATAAGTGGATATGGAGGGGGAGGAGGTATATAGATGAGCAGTGGTAGACTTTTATAAAGATGTTATTGAATATAAAACATAAATACAAATAATAATAACAATAATTATTAAGAAATGGATATATTGGTAAGTTCACGATAGAGGTAGGTTAGATATTTAGGTGACCTCTCCAAATGAAATTTAGAATTTAGTTCTATAATCAGGGCCAATTAGTAGGCATGTAACATGATCTATATATAGGTTGTTATACCGAACACTAGCACAATCTATAAATATTCTTTCTTTCATGACTCATATTGTGCATGCCTGAAATTTGATGTTTCATGGAATATTTTCTCCATTTGAAAATGTATTTGAGAGTGCATAAAAATTAAACATGTCTAAAGTTACGAACATCATAATAATCAAATCATTGATTGGACAATTATATGTTTAACTAACATTGATAGTTGTATTTTTTAGTATGTACTATAATGCATGGTTTCTTTGGTTCTGGGCCACTTGAATTCATTATAGTAGTTTGGAGTCATAAATGAAAGAGATCATCTTTGTCTTGTAGATTGAATTCCTACACTATTAGTCTTTGTAGACCACATTAGTTCATACAAGCAACACATTAAACAATGATAAAAAAAATCACTATAAGATCAAGAACATCACAATCAATCATGGAATTAAGAAAATTACATGTAATTAGATAAGCATAAATCATAACATCACATTCAATCATGGAATTAAGAAAATTACATGTAATTAGAGAAGCATGAATCATAACATCACATTCAATCATGGAAATAAGAAATTACATGTAGTTAGATAAGCATAAATCATAATATCTACATTGGTCATAAACAATCATGAGTGTTTTCCATGAAGATATTGGGTCAGGGGTAAAAGTGTGTCAATTATAATTGTAGGATGATCCATAAAATAAATAAATTGAAGGTCGATAAAAAAAATTTGGGCCAAAGAATAACAACAATAGATACTAAATCCATCATTTCACTTTAGTTTTTTCCAGAGAAAAATTTCACAGTTATATTAGAGATATAACTTTTGTTCTTTGCTCGAGAGGTTACATTCCAAGATAAACAACACCTAGAAGAAAAGACCTACAATCCATGCTGATCCTAGTCAATCTAGTGTTGTCAGCCAACATTAATTTTATCGGAGTGCAGAAGTGTAATGAAGACATTTCCAGTGGTCCTACGGGGAAAAGAGGTGAGGAAGTCCGGGCTAATGATTTGAAACTGTGCTCTGCAAAGGAGGATATCAAATGAATGATCATATCTCTGTTTTGTAGCTAGCACTCGTCCTAAAATAATCTTAGAACATGGGAGGGGCCCTCGTGCCCGTCCAACCAAAGATTGAAGTTGATGATTACGACTTTTTGCTTGAGTGCAACCTTGGAGAGTATGTTGGCTTCCTTGTTGTTTTCATGGTATATATGTTTGAATTTAATCTTGATGAAAGTTGATTGAAGTTGCTTGATCCTATCCTTCCATCCCAAGAGAGTGGTGACTTGTAGCTTGCCCTTATTTTTCAACCAGTCTATGACAATGCGGGAATCCCCATACATCATAAGTGTATCTATATTTAGTCTGGAGGCCAAATGGAGAGTAGCCCAGGCGCCCAATAATTATGCCCCGGTGTTGGTGCTATGTCCACAATTAAAAGTCCATCTACAAAGAGTATTTGATAAGATATATATCACACCCCTTGCACCACTTTGCATACCATTTGACTGTGTCTCTCCATCAAACCAACCCGTGGGAGTCTCCTTTGGGGTAAGGATCTTGTTCTTGGTTTTTCTTGACTCTATTCTTGGGTGAATGGTTGTCCAGGAGTTGTGCAGGCCAAGCAATTTGAAAGCCACTGTATTAGCTGATGGAGACCTATTTTCAAAAATAAAATTGTTTATATCAAGCCACACATACCAGCAGACCATGGGAGGGAGGTTTAGTGAGTGATGGATGATTTTTGACTAGTTTTCGTAGCAATCTGATAACATGTGCCCATCCCATATGGTATTTAAATTGAGATCTGCAGAGATGATGTCCCAGACTAAACAGATGAAGGCACAATTGATGAATATGTGTTGTACATATTCTTCTTCTTTGTTGCAAAGGTGGAAGATGTTGGGCCCGACCCATCCTTTTTTTTGGAGGATGTCCCAGGTATTAATCTTTTTTCCAAGCATGAGCCAGGTGAAGAGTTTTATCTTGAGTGCTAAATTCCAATTTTGGAGATTGTGCCTCCAACCACCAACTGTGTTATGCCAGGTGTGGTTCGTGATCTCTGTGTATACATTTTTTGCTATTAGGATACCCGAGCAGTCGCCCCTCTTCCACATCGGTTGGTCGTATTTTTCTTGGAGATGGATGCCCATGTTCGAGAGATGTTGACAGAAAATATTTCATTAAGGAGCTAAGTTTATAGCTAGTCCAATTTCGTGGCTAGATTTCTAATCATTTAAAAGAAAGTTGGTTCTGTTTGCCCCAGTCGCTTGAAATAGGTACATGATGTTTTTTGAATTAATGGAGGAGATCACTTGTGGGGAGAGGTAAGAGTCTTGTTCCATCCCAATGATATGATCCTTGCCAAGGATGATGGAGTGCCCAGAGTCCAGGTTCCAGCAAAGTGAATTGGATATCCAGCTCACGGATTTTGTAATGTTTCTCCAAAGTGGTGAGGATGATCTTGTAAAGGGCGTAGCTGTTCTGAGCTAAGAGTCCACCGATACATGTGGTAGGTACTTATTCTTTATGACTGAGTGCCAGATACCTTCTTGTGTTAAAACAGGCTAAAGAGTGTTGGCCACTGGTGCTTGATTAGAGTGGGAGAGGTTCCTGATTCCCCAAACGCTCCTTTTTTTTGGTTTTTCTATTCTTTCCCAGTTGCAAATGTGTTGGCTACTATGATCCGTGCAACCCGACCATAGGAAATTGAATGACAAATTCCTTATCTTGTCAAGCATAGTGGTAGGTATGGCTGCTAGCACCATCTAGAAAATGGGTTGACCTTCTAAGACCGCTTTGAAAAGGGTGAAATGACCTCCTAAGGATAGCCAACGATTACACTAGTGACGGATTCTTTTTTCTCAACTTTGGCGATGAGCCAGTTCCAATTGGTAGGCTTGAGTGATTCAACTTTTAAGAAATAGCTGAGGCATTTGAAACCTTCGGAGAGGTGTACAAATATGAGAGGTATTAGATATTTTAGTAGGGCGAGAGTTTGGTCTTGAATATTGGAAAAATGGAAGGTCGATTTGTCCCAATTTATCAAAAGTTCTGAGGCATTGCAGAAGGTCTTTGATTTCCATCCATTCCCGAATTGATCCATTGGTCATGATAAGTACATCGTCGATGAATAGTAGGTGTAAAATCCTGACAACTTTGGAAACTTTTATCCCAGAAATCTTCCCTTCAGATTAACTATTTTTTAGAAGTAGTGACAGGCCGTCCATGACCAGTATGAGCAATAATGGGGAGATTGGGCAGCCTTGCCTCAAGCTTCTTCCACTGCGAAATAAAGGGGAAGTTTCGCCATTCACCAGGACAGAAAAATTTGCAGTTATCACGCCGCACATGATCCACCTAATTGAGGAAAGACTGAAGCTAGATTGAGCCAAGATTAATCTAAGGACATCCTAATCTATGTAGTCAAAGGCTTTTTCAGGTCTAATTCTAGAATGAGTGCCTTTGATTTTTTCTCCTTGATGTTGTGTAGGCACTCTTGTGCCATGCCAATGGCATCTAAGATCTGTCTTCCTTTTAAATATCTCAGCTTTTCGCCCGAAAGTGTCCTTGAGAGGATGGGATTGGTCTTGTTTGCAATGATTTTTGTGATTAGTTTGTACAAAGATTGCATAATGCAATCGGTCTGAAGTCTCCAAAGGTGGATGGATTGTTTTATTTGGGGATGAGTGTAAGGAATTTCGAGTTCAGGGTGCCTATGATTCTGCTTCTGAGTCTGGAGTCTTCCACAAGGTCTAGCAAGTTGGTCCCAATAGAGTCAAAGAAGTTTAGAAAAAATTCTACAGTCCAGCCATCAGGGCATGGAATTATATCTTTATTAAAGGAATTTAGATCCCCAAAACCCTCCTGAAGCATTCATGGACTGTCCAATAAGTTTGCGTCTTCCACTATGATTTACTATGGGAAGAGTGTGGCGACGAATACAAATTCCTGTGGACAAATGAGTGTAGACGCCTCATAAAAATATTTGAAGTGTGTAGTGGTCATAGTATTTAGAGCTGACTGTCCCATGTGTATAAGCCTCAAGTCATATTAAATCTACCAAATATGCTTCTTGTTCTGTCTGGAGCTCACAAAATGGTGAAATGTTTTTGTGTTAAGATTGCCACCTTTAATCCAAGTTGCTCTACTATGTTGTTGCCATTTGGCTTCATTTGTAAGGAAAATTTTATTTCTTTCAATCTTTAGGTGTTGTAAGGATAGGATCCTATCACGGTGTCCCTCGACCGACTTGTCTTCAAGGAGAAGGGTCTGACTCACTTTAGTTATCAACCCATGGATCATGAAAATGTATGAGGTGTTTTGCACTATGTATGCAACTATAGAGATAAAATCCAAACTACTAATCATAATGAAAGCTATATAATGCAAATTATGACCAACTCTGACATTTCATTCTTATTGAATTTTTAGACACTTGGGTTGATGACCTTCACATCTACTCTCCTGAAAATGTGTATACAGAAAATTAAGATCTAGAGTCACTACCTCTTGGCTAAAAAGTTGATTTAACGAATTCATTCAACCAATAAACCTATGACCCTAAAATTTCTACTAAATCACTTAATCCTTACAACATTAGTAATCATATTAAATCCATTGGATGTACTTCAAAGTGTGGAACATTGTAAATTAAAGGTACTTAATGTAATGCATGTAGTAAAGTGTTGAAAGCGTTGTTAGTAAATGTAGGTAAATAACATAATTGTTAGAAATTAACATGATTTAACCTAATGCTCTATTTACTACATAAGTATGTTTTTTTGTAAAATAGAAACTAAAGATGAGACACAAAATTATTACAAGGTTTCCTAGTACTCTCCTTGGGTGGGACCTACTCATGAAAGTTCTTGGAACCCTTGGAGACACTCAACACTCAAGAATGCAACAAAACTTTGCACTCTTTATTAAGGAATTCATAAAAATAGAAGGGAAAAAATTTGTCTCTCTTTTGTAGTTTGAATTGTATAAATAATAGCAAGAGGAATGAATGAAAAACTAACTTCTTATCATATGAACTATGCCTCTATTTTTATATGAAAACAATATTATTTGAGTTGTCCAATCAATCCCTTGATCGATGGAGGTTGTACCATAACTTCCTAGTTTTATGCATGATGTTCCAAGGGACTAATTTCCCTCCTAGACAACTTGAATCCCCTATATTAGAAAATGATCAAATTTCTTAAGGTCATTATGGCTTCCTCCAAGTGTTGGTAGCTCTAAATATGGTGAAGGGATAAGATCCCTCAAATTTATCCATCATTCATCAAGGTGGGTTTGTGTTCATAAATGAAGGAGATCATCTTTATCTTGCAAATCAAATTCCTGCACTATTACTCCTTGTAGACCACATTAGTTCATATAAGCAACACATTCAAAAATTATCAAAACTCACGTTAAGATCAAGCTCATCACATTCGATCTTGGAATTAAGTAGATTATATGTAATTATATAACAATAATCATAATTCCTACACAGGTCATCAAAAAACATGAATGTTTCCCATGAAGATATTCACTTAGGGGAAAATCTGTGTCAAATGTATATTTAGGATGGGCCATAAAATAGACAAATTGGAGGCCCGTCTCATTGCATTGAGATCATAAAATTAGATGATGATGGAATACTTGTTTATGAATTCCATTTTCCAAAGATTGACACTCTTTGCTCCAAGGCTATAGAGATTATAAAGATATTGTTGACACAAGAAATAATTACAAGATAAGAATATGGTGAACCTCATTGGATATCTAGAAGGATTCTAACATTTGAAATGATGGACCTACATGAAGAATTATATGGTGCACTAATTGATAATAGAGACAAATATGGGTCAACTATATGGGTGTTTGACATTACATATGATCTTCCATATTGAAGGTACTAATCATTTTTATGTTTCTTAGTTTATATGATTTGATTATGAATAATGTAACAAGGCCTTTTATCTTATCTGATTTGAATATGGATAATGCAAGAATATTTTATGAAATAATTTGTTTAATTCAATGTAATTTGCATTGATTTTTTTTAATAAGTAAATAAAATATTTGGAAGTAATATTGAATTTTTAAATTATAAGATGATATCATCATTCCATTAGCTATTGTTTAGTGATTCTAGCAATAACTTAATTCTAAAGGAGTGGATATTTTAAGGTTGATTTTATGGTTTTGTTTGCAACAATACTAGTTTATTAGGCCATGGTGTAAAAAATGTTGCAATTTTAAGCCCCCCAAAAGGGTGTTATTCACAACAATGTTTTTTGGTTCAAGAGTTTATTTTAAGATTTTGGTTGCAATGATACTAGTTGTTAATTCCATGGTTTGAAATAAGTTGAAATTTTAATCCCCCAAAATGGTGCTACTAGTAGCACCACTTTTGGATTCAAGGGTTCATTGTAAGGTTTCTGCTAGAAACATTACATGTTTTTAAGGACATGTTGCAAAACATTTTGATTTTTGCTATTAAAAAAGAGTTCTACTTGTAGCACCACATTTTGAGTCAGGGGTATATTTTGGTGTTTTGACACAAAAATATTGGTTTTTAGAGCTATGATTTTACTTTTCTATCATGATTCTTGTCAAGTACGTAAATGCGGTATAGGTTGAAGCTGAATGAATACCTAACTTTTGAAGAAAGAAGGAAAAGGAAAATATTACTTTCATCCATCACTACAGTTTTCAAGAATAAATAAAGATGAAATGTTTGAATCATACGTTTTAGGAAAATTGGAACATGTTCACGTTAATTTTAAAAAAATCATACACCTATAAATAGAAGTTGAAAGAACAACTCACAGTCCACCTTTTTTAGATAGAGATATTACCAACAAATAAAAGAAAAATCAACAACTCAAAATTTGTATGAAAAAATCCCAAATATATCCATAGAGGAAGCTACTACAATACTCAAGTTAAAAACCCCAAATCTGAAAAGACTAAATCAATGTATCCATCCCACATCCAAATTCCATCTACAAGTGGTGGTTGCTAATGAAGTAATATTTCACGTGAAGACAAATGCCACAAGGTTAAAGTCATAATACAATATTATACTAATCTCCATATCCCATGAAAAATCTAAGAGTAAGAGTATATTAAATTGGTCCTCAATGCATAATTGTTAGATGCTTTAGACCTATTTACAATGAACCTAAGATGACAATCTATTAGCTCAAACTAGGAATGGTTAGGATACAAACTTGTAGGATTCAATTTCCATGTAATTTGAATTTGATAATCATACAAGAAGGAAACAATGATCGAAAGAAAGAGGAACTCCAATAGTGATAATGATATGTGCCATCAATTTATGGCCAAAAAAATGTATGATTCAGATGATAAGAATCATAATCAAAATAATTGCATTTATGATATTAGAGCTAAAACATAAGGACACTACCCATCACATATTTCATGAATAATAGATGATATGATAAACTAGAAGCCCCCCATCTAAAAATTAATGTTATACTAGGAGGTTGTCTAAAATAAATCCTTTCACATATTATTTGGCTTAATAATTTGACTAATAACAATTATTTCTATATTAAGATATTGTAACTAGCTTATGCATAAATAATATATAGGTTTTAATCTTGTGGTTATAAACAACTTTCCCTAGATATATGATAATCCTATTAATTTGACACATACAAACCAAATATTTTGTAATCCAAAAAACTAAATTAAAGAAGACCTACTTAGTAAGGGTTTTTATCTGTGTTCTTTCAAAAGAGCACATACTTTTAAAAATAATCATCAAAGACTACCCATAAATACTAAACAATCATGCCTATCCTAGAAGTAAAAATTACTCAACATAAATACTAGTTATTAAATTTTTCTACTAACGAGACAATTAATTTAAGATTGAAAAGTACTTAAGTCATTCCACCTAATAACTATTTTAAAACAACAACATCTATTCTACTTCACTACAAGCATAGTAGACTTGCAATATTTCATTCTCCAACTCAAGAGGATGCACTCCCATGAATTATCTCAATGTGGTAATGACATTGCCAAATAGATTTCTTTACCTCCATTTACTAATCCAAGCAAAACTTATAATGAGATGAATATGTGGTAATGGAATTGCCAAATAGATTTCTTTACCTCCATTTACTAATCCATGCAAAACTTAAAATGAGATGAATATTTTGGTAGTAGTGACATTTTTTTAATGCTTTCTATATTTCCATGCACTTATAACATTTTGTAATGCATATAAAAACACATACTTAGTTTTTTATTAATTACTTCTTATCTTCTATTAATATGACAATATATGAAAAAACTAATTGCATGCACATTTTCAAAAAAAAAAAACATGATGAAACTATCTACGAGCTTATATTCTAAAACAATTTTTGATAATTATAATATAAATAAGAAAAATTATCAACAATTATCAACTGTGAAAATAGGCATAAGCTCTTCAACATTTACAACTCTAATGAGGAGGGTATCATAAGCCAGTGGTAAAAGCACTTGATTGACCATCAAGTGTCACACTTGCACCTTTTCCAACCCTATTTTGTTGCATTGTCACAAACAAACAAAAGGACAATCTCTAGGGAGAAATAAATTCCAACAAAACAAATGAATTTGTTCAGAGATCTCTGACAAAGAATAACATTATAATCATTTAAAAAATCTTGTGAAAAAAAAATAATGGCCCAAGTCTACTATGGTGTAGGAGATAAGTGTGATCATCTTGGGGGGTGTTTGAGATCTAGTTCTTGTCTTCCTAGATGTATGCCTAGCTATTCCCTCAAGTTGGGGTCTTTTCCTTGATTTTCAAAGGACTACTTTGTGGAGTCCCCATCTTAATTAAGGTGGCATCTGTCTCTTTATTTGTGTTTCCACCTTTATCCTTTTCTGGGTTTTCTTTCTTTTGGAGGCCTTTGCCTTCCTAGCTTTCTTCTTCCCCCTTACATCTTTCTCTAGATTGGGCTCCTGGATAGTTCATTGGGAGGCCAAAAATTCTTCCCAAGGCACTATGGTAGTTTGTCTTTATAGAGAATCACATACTAGAAATTTAATGAGGCTATGTTGTGCGAAGGCCTCTTCTTTTCCTTTCTTAACCTTTGAACATATCTCCCTTAAATATTTCAATATAAAATAGGGAATGCTCAAATTTTCCCTAGGTCTCTGATAAAACATATTCATAAGTTGATGTAAGAACCTGAAATTGTATGAATATAGAATATTTATCCTTCCTTCACAAGTGATATACTTTAGAAGGTGGTATTCTACTTAATCCCATGGTTCTAGAAGAATTTCTTTCCTAACCCCATTCTTTTTTCTTCTGGTTATTCATAACTTAGGAAAAACAATTTGTTAGCATCAATGGAAAGATGATTTTCATCCTTATCTTAGTGTAGAACCATGGGAATTCTTTAAACTTTGCTTATAATGGCTTCATTCACCTTTAATTCCAATACTCTTATTGTTGTTATGTATTACTGATCTCTGATATTTTGAAAATTGTGTGCAAATTTAAGTGTTATTCTATCAGCATATCTCTATAATTCATCAAAATAAACTAGCCAGTTGGATTGTTGAAAGACCTCAACCACTTTATGGTTGTTGTACACCCTAGACGTATTTGTAGGTTCCCTCCTATTGAGGCCTCCCCCCTTAGTTCACATAGAATCCCTACTCTGTGTAGTCGTGCAAGGGAATCTCTACTAACTCAGAAGACTAGGGAATAGAAAATAGAGAGATATTGGCTTCCCTAGTGTTATTCCTACAAAAAACCTTACCTAATTTCTTCTCTCCCCATTTTCCTAAGAGAAGAAATTCCCCCCCCTCCCACCTCACTAAAATTTTCTATTGGAAAACCTAGTCTACTCTCTCACTCCACTTGTAAATCAATCAACTCACCTTCTTGGTCTTCATTGAAACCTTTCAGTCATTCACTCAAAAGATGTCTTTACTTGCATTTTCTTTGACTGGTAATGTCGACGAGTTAGTGACAAAGTTGTTGATACAAGAAATACTGACAATTTCGTGACTAACTCATTAACACTAGAAAGGCCACAACACTTAATGTTTTCTGAGCTCAAAATTTACTGTACCGACAAAGTTTCAATAAAATTCATCAATACACTGGCCACCTTTCGACCAACTCCGCCGGTACCCTCCTCTTGTATCGTTGAAGTTCATAACAAATTCTCTGATGATCTCTCCTCTTATCAGCGAAGTTCATAACTACGACTCCAATACCATCCTCTACATATCGACACACTTCTTGCAAAATCGTCCAATACCATCATTCACATCTTGGGGATGTTGCTAACATATCCATCGATACCACCCATGTACCACCTCCCCTTTATCGATGAAGTTAATACTAAATTTTTCGATACTAACTTTCTCATACTAGTGAAGTTGATGTAATTTCCCTCGATGCATGAACTTTTTCCATCGATGAGTTTCCAAACAACTACACCGGTACATTCATAAGGTTTATCTTTCTTCTTTCGATACATCATGTATCGACAAGATTCCTTTCTTTCCTTTTGATGCACACTGCTTGTCAGCAAGTTTCCCTCTTTTGTCACCGATGTGCTAGAAAAAAGATGTTGACCCCTCACCAACAATGAAATTTTTGACAATGATCTTCTTTTCCTCATTGACATAGACCTTGTTAGTGATACACTTTCATCTTAAGGCCTCTCCTATTCTTATTCAGCTCAAATCGTCCTCGCTACGATGTCAGTCAGGTTCCTATCATTTCCAATGATTAAGCATTTCATGACTGACTAGATAACTGATGATTGATTCCTATCTTGCTTGATCTACTTCATATTGCAGTCATGATTAAGTCTGGTTGTGTTGCCAACAACTTTCATTGCACATACCATACCAACTTGTTTACTTTGCGATTCTTATGACTAACCATGATCATGAAAGTGTCATCTATTGTCAGGTGGGTTAATTGCAAAATCAATAAGAATTTTCTAGTTTTGAATTGCATCTTAGAAGGAAATTGATCCTCCCAACTCCTAAACAGGATCAAGTTCTCTAATCGTTAGCTGGTTGTTTTCATGGGATTATATTTTTGAGCCCCTGATAGATGACCTCAGCTTCAATGGATGAACTAAGAACCTATACAACACAGATGGCACAAGAACTTGCGGAAATGAATTTGGCCAAAGAAACAACAAGAATGGGACCCAAAATTTCATTAAAAAATGTCTTTGCTCCCAGTTTTGGGCATCCATCAAAGTGTATTTTTCATCCCCAAAGAAACTGAACTATATGATTTATGTGTTTACGATTCCAAGATAACTAAAAGAATTAAAATCAGAGGTTTGGAAGTGCCAAAATGATCACCAAGGATTTTTATCCCAAATCAACCTCGTCAGTCGTGACATCAATGGAATGTTTGAATGCCATGATAAATTATTTTGTCGGAAGTGTCTCCCCACACTCTTCGCGTTGCAAAAAATGGTACCTTAATCAAACATCATATGAGTAAGTTATGAAGCTTCGAAATCTCTCATAACAAGATAATCGGTTCTTGAAAAGAGTTTGTATATTTTAAATTCTAATTAAATTAGAATTATTTGAGTTTTAAAATTCATTTAAAATGTGAAAAGGAGATTTGAATTTTATTTTAAATAATAAAATGGATTAATAATTTCACATCATATAAGTTACATGGGGGTTTAATCAATTTTTAGTTTTATGTGGTAAAGGGGGTCAAGCCCAAAGGTAGTACATGGAAGGGAGGGGGGACAACCCACACATCTCCATTTCCAATTGACCATTGCACCCAATAAAAATCCTTAAACCCACACTCGTGTTTTTAAATTAACCATGCCATCATGCCATGAGTGGTTAAGGTAAAGTGGAAGGGTGGGGACCATCCCCTTTTAATAAATAATTTTTAATTTTTAAAACATTTAAACATAAAATTTTCTCCCTTCCGAAATTGAAATTGAACCAATTATTATCGCTTGAAACTGAACCAATGTGTTATGATTTGATCTGAGTCTACACACAACATAACAATGATACAAAAACACATTCTAGGATTATATACCACAGAAAACACTTGCGAGTTTGTACGATGTGACACAACTAGAGCTCCTCCAACATCCTGCAACTAGAGCTCCTCCAACATCCTGAGACTTACTCCAACCATCAACTCACTAGTAGTAGATCTAATCACTTGATCATTGCCGATACATACCGAAATAGTTTGTTCCTTATTTTCTAACACATACCGAAGAAGTTTGTGCTTTTATTGCCAAAACAAGAGTTAGTGCTTTTATTTCTAAAATAGGAGTTCGTGCTTTTCTTGTTGAACCACATACATGACCCTACCAAACTTTGTTTCATATTTTGACCATAACTTTTGAATCAAATGCATGTTTCACATTCCTCATACCATTCGAAAGGTCTTTCCAAGATCTACAACTTCACATTTATATGATTTGAGAAATTCCTCACCGATTGTTCACATATTTTAGGATTAAGATATAACACATTGTCAATAGCCTTGGAGAACACAACACCTAAACCAAGGGCAGAGGAACCAAGAACCAAACTCAGGGAAACATATACAAACTCTCAATTAGTTAATTTTTCAGTTCTATGTTTTCAAATGAGTGGTGTTGATAGTTTATTTTGAGGTTATTATGTGGTTACTCATCCACTGCATGTTGAATGATGTCAGATACCCATGCTAAAGGAAGCTCATACTCAACAACCTAGATATGTAACACATGAGGGAAGAAAACCATGAAGGCACAACTTCCCTACATCAAGGAAATCCTTCCATTGTGCAGTAGTACCTGATCCAGTAGTACCTAATCCAGATTATTTTCGGCATGAAATGAGAGCGGAAATATAATAAAGAAATGCATAGAGATATCACAGATATTCAATAATATAACATAAATGTATCAGAGATGCAACCATAAAAAAAAATATACAGTAATACATGATTTCTATTAATGAAAGAAATGTACAGAGACTATAAAAATACAGACTGAAAGACTCGCTAGAATGGTGGCAGCTTATCTCTGAGAAGAGATGTGACGGCTACTCGCATTCGCAAGAAGATGATTACAATGAGGCTCTGAAGGCCTTTTTATAATAAACAGGAATTCCAAAAGTCCTATACATCCAAAACCCTAACCCTAGGAGATGAAGAGTCAAAAGTCATGTGGGCCCCGTTTGGGTAAGTTAGTGCACCAACTTCCCGGGGTCGTAACTTTTGCATACGATCTTCGTTTTAGGCACATGATAGCGCGTTGGAAAGGTATCATCGAGGAGATTCATTTTGGGTCCTCAATCATGCCTTTGGCTATCATTGAGTTGGTTCAATCCCAAAAAACCTTCATTTAGGCCCTCAAAATGGCCCCAAAAGTTAAAACCTGCTAAAAATAGTAAATTGCCAAAATTGCCAGAAAATTATTTTGAGCCAGTTGGAAAAGGTGGGTGGCCACCAATATCCATCTGGATCAGTACCCTTTAAAATGAAATCTACAACCAAGGATTATAGATAAACAACAACAACAACAACTGTTGCAACAACATAGGAGTAGCGAAGTGGAATCAGACTCAAATGGTTGAAAAGGAAGTCTAAACCCAATGATGATCGACTATCAAACATGGAGAATGAATAATTTCCCATGTCCAAACCAATATTCATGGTGGGTGAGGTGCACTATGGCCATAATCTATGTGTTGTAGGAAAATCTCCCTGCAGATAGGTGAATTTCCTCAAAGAGCTTGACCTTAACTCTAAGACAGAAAATGCTTAACGTGGACACTAACTTCCTTTCAAATCTATACAAACTAACACATGAGAAGGAAGGAGAACAGAAGTACCTCTTTATCGACGTTTGTCCCTACACGCTCCGAGTTGAGCTTCGATCCTTTTCTCCTCGCTGAGTCCTATAGACAAACAAGATACAACCACTTTCTACTCTATTGATATTAGCTTGAAAACAGATCTATCTATCAATGATAAGTTCATGTAACATCAGACACAAACTAGAAAGAAACAGGCCAAGCATGTCATATTAATGAGTAATGAGAATAACGACAACAATACTTACAATTGTAGATGTGAATGTGACAGCTTCGTCAAGTCCCCTTCATCTAACCCTTGATCGAAAGATCCATAACCTGGATGACAACAGCTTCACTGATCACTCTCCTTTGGCTAACTGTGTGTTTCCTATGAGATCATAGGTTTCATGCTAGCAATTCTTCCCCTCTTTTCACCATCATAGAGCTTGCTTATATAGGTTAAGAGGAGCTTAACCTCTTGAGTTATCTTTAGAACAAGTTGAGGAACTTCCTCCTTAGATCAGGGATCTCCTGATGGAACCAAGAATTCGAATGCAACTGCCTTCTAAACTTGAAAGATCCTCCCCTTATTCTCCTCAACGGGCCAGCTACTGCCTCAGATTAGGCAGTGCTCCCTTAAAAGGGGCATCAGAGCGCTGTAGCGCTCCCTAGGAAGCTTGAGGGAAGCGTCAGCACTCCAAAAGTGGATAGCGCTCCTTCAGAGGGGCAGGCAAGCATTATAACGCTCCCTGAGGCCTTCTAAGGGAGTGCCAGTGCTCCTAAGGCTGATGTAGGGGAGCGCTCACCCTCAGAACATTTGTTTAAGAGCTCTTCTCAGGTGTTAAGAGTTCCTTGACTTCAATTAACTAGTTCCCCTTCTCCAAACCAAGTGTATGAGATGTTTTAAGTGCCTCCTTAGTGTCGTCGTTATGGCAGTATGCTTGAACAACGTTTGTGCCACTTGTGAACAACTTGTGACACTTGTGAAAGTTGTAAGGAAGATGCGACACTTACGACAATTGAGAGGAACATGTGACACTTATCCAGTTGAGTAATTTTGACGTGTAATAGAATACCCCCCAAAGTATGAAGTTAGAAGATGCGGACTGATAACTGAAATGCTTTGTAGAAATTCAAGAAAGGGTATAGACTCGGAGAACCTGACGGAAGATGCACACAAACATCCAACAAATATCATGACATATTTCAAAACCCAAGTCATGCATACCTATGCTTGGGTGATCAAGACTTGCAAGATATGGCCGCTATAGAATACACTGCGAATCCATAATTGTATTGATAAAAAGGTATAGCCACCGAAAATACAATGTGGATCTATACTCTGACAACTTGGACTGATCGTAGCCACGAAGAATACACAGTGGATCTACGAGATGACAAGACATAGCCATGACCAATACAAAGTGGATCTATGTAACAGTGTATGTGTCATTTGTCCAATAGAAACTCCTTCGCAACCTAGGCAAAGCATATATCAAAGTGATTACTCGACCCAGGGTCTTCTTACCAATCCCAACGTGGTACGATTTGAACCATGTGAATAGATGTCTTGATGTTGAACATGGCAGAAACCACTTGATTACCGGTCAATGGTGTGAACCGTTAACAAGTGCGAGGGAGATCACCATTAATGTCAATGATTCCCAAGGTACCCTAGTACATTCCAGCGAATGTGAATAGATGAGTTGGGGTCGAAAATCCGTGGAATCATTTGATCAGAGTTCAATGATGTAGACCTACTGTCGAACGTGAGGAGGCTTTCCATTGAGGCATGTAGGTCCCAAAGTACTAACTGTTTTCTAAGTCTGATTCTCGGATAATGTGTTGAAGTTGACAGGAATAGACTCGTCGAGGGAGGGCCTTGATGTATCCCCCATCAATGACACGAAATAGACATAGAGATGTAATTGGTAGATCAAATGGACATGGACTGACACAGGTTTTGAGGCAAGATATTTGGGATGGCTAACTCCAAAGGCGAATACTTCCCTTGGACACTGAGGCACAACAACAAAACATGACATGGACCAACACTTATGCAGTGGATATGGTGACTTGCGTTGGGTGACCCAAAGGAGTGAAAGGGGCTCAAAGGATTGGCTCAGTGTAGAGGTTCAGCGGATTATGATATGTGCAAATGACAAAGTGCCGTGTTCAAGGGCAACTCTAAGAAGTGTTGGATGATGTTCTCAAGAGACTGCTTGGCTTGCTCCTTTCAATTTTCCCCCATCTAGATGGATGAGTACCTCTTTTTGGTTTAATGAGCTCGAGGAGGATAACACATGCTCGATATAACTCACCTTCGGTAATTTACTCTTCCTTTGTTTAACAAACCGAAAGAAGTAAGCATTCGGTCCCGCATGGGCCTGTCGATGTGTGCTTTAACGAGTCCAAAGACAGAAAAATCGAAGGTTTTTCAGGATTATAGAGTTTGGAAAAACACTTAAAAGATAACTCTCTCAGTTCCTTTTTCGTACAGTAGTCTAATGAGACCGAAAAAGAGATAAACTATCGCTCGAAAGACGCCCTTTCTAACCTTTTAACGAGTGTTAAAGGAAACAAGGTCACTCGACAATATTTTCATATTTAGAGAGTCTGAAAAGGGTTTAAAGAGGACTCCAGGGGGGTTCCTTTTTTGTTTGTTCGTGTTATCCATACGGGTCCGAAAAAGAGATAAAAGTTTACCCAGTTACGTTCTCATATTTTCGAGCTCGAGAACGAACTAAGACTATGCTCATAAGTGTGACAAGGTAAATCATCTGTCAGAACTGCCAGGAAACCTGCGATGTCAGAACTACAAACCAAGGGTTTAGTGAAGCCATTATGTTATTAGAGAAACCAAAAAATGGCCATATCTTAAAAAAATGAAAATTTATAAATAACAATACAATGAAAATTCCATTTACCATTTCATTTTGCACAAGGATTTTGGAGTAGTGGAGATTCTCGTTTTGAGGTGGATCTTGTTTTGTTCGCTGCCGGAGCTACGGTTCACCATTTCGCTTACCGTTTGGACCAGGTAGATGTCCATATCTTCTTCTTTAAAACACATGGTTTCACATTCATTTTAATAGCATCATTTAATTTAAGATATGAAGCCCTAAATTGCCCAAAAAGACCAAAATCGGCCTCTTTTAAAAATGATGGAAAAAGGGGGTTCTTTTTACAAAAACATTTTAGAAAAGGGTGGCCAAGATGCCAACGCCTTGATAGCTGATTGGATGAGTCATTTTTTGGCAAAAGAACCCATGAAAAATCTTCCCATATGCCCACGCAGCCACAAAGTCGTTTGATTTTTTTAAACGTCTTCATTGTTGTTTGATGAATGTTGAATGGCTAGGGAAGGGCGTGGTGATTGTAAAAGAGGGTGTGATCATTTTAAATGATGTGGGCATTTAGATTTCACGTTTTAAATCGATTTTAAAAATTTCCAAAATTGCCAAAACGTGGGAATAATGAATTTTTTTTTTGTTTTGTTTTGTAGGTAATTTCAATGACCATGATCGAGTGGAAAGAAAGAGAACATGAAATGGATGACTTAGCCGCCTTGCAGAGTCCTCGCACATGGGCCGCATTGCGAGCTTGTGGCTTATTAAAGTTCTTCAAATTGCAAAAAATGAAGAAAGATATTTTATTGCTTGAGCATATGATCGGCCTATGGGATGTTGTGGAGCAAGGATTCCGAATTGGCACACAACTTTTAACCATTGAGTTAGAAGACGTGTATTTTTTGACTGGCCTCTCGAAAAGAGGGGTTTCGATATCTTTTTCCGAGTAGAGGGCGCTACCCGAGCAAGTGGACGTGTATCTGGCACGCCACTATATCCCAGGAGCAAGACTGGTAGGGGGTAGAATCCCTATCAAGGATATTCGAGAGCTGCCCCTCCGATCTATAGTATTTGCTATCACGAGCGTGACGGGCAGTACTATCACGCATCTGGCATCAAGGTCGCATGTGGCTTATGGTGTTCAGTGTTTGGAACCAACACTGTTCAACTGGAGTGCAGGGTTCCTTCAAAATGTGAAGGAACAAGTTTCATGGTGCAGGAGGGGGCAGAAGCATTTTGGTTATGGCTCTTTTTTGGTCTCATTTTTTCTAGAGCGCATCCCCCAGATGCAGCCTCAGATAGCACTGGCGGTGCGACCAGTGGATGAACCGAGGATGGAGAGGTGGACTAGTCTATATTCGAGGCTAGTATCGGAGTCAGAGTTCCGTTTCACTGGCGATTTCTTTGCCTGGCTGAGACGACAATATCTCTGGATAGAGGACTTCCCTTATGCTGAGGTAGATTTCCGCGGGAGCATGGATTTGATTTTTCCCGTGGGGGAAGACTGGGATGTGTCAGGTAAGAGACTGAGCCATACCTTGTCTGGTTTTTGTTTTTTCGAGTTTTTAATGTATATATATTTTTTTGGGTATGTGGAAGAGTTTTAATAGATGTATTGTTTTCAACATGCAGACAAGGGAGTAGCGCGCTCGGCCGATATACCGGTACCAGGACATCGCGGGGGCATTCTGGTTGTAGCAGATCCGGCAGTACCAGTGATAGGTATCTGGGAGGTCGAGAGAAACCTCCAAGGCCTCACGATGGGCATTCCTCCTTTATGGAGAGGAGAAGTGCCTTTACATCTGCAGAGGCACACTGTGGGAGTACCAGAGAATATCAATTCTCTATTGAGGCACGTAGTGCATGCGGTGATGTGTTACTTGCAGCACAATGTAGTGCGGGGAGATTAGAGTTTCTCCGGTGATCATATTTTTGTATGCCTTGTCAGGCGATGTTGTATGGGTGGAAAGACCCAATATTTTTCTCTTCTACATGCTTTTTGATGTAATCCAAACATTTCAGTCACGCCATATATATATATATATA
>CBVK0100228097.1:0-25942 GCA_900067695.1 Picea abies | reverse complement strand
CTTAAGATGTTCAGCAAGCTCCAACTGCGTTACATCTCATCTTCTATGAGCACCAAATCATAGAGGCTACAACCTCTGATTGCCAGAACCAACTAGCTGAGAGCACCAACTCCCACAGAATCCTAACACTCACTGGGTGGAAGCACCGACTTCCTTCTTACTTCAGCACCAACTAAGTGAAGGCACCAACCTTCAGATTCTACAAGCACCCACTTGCAGAGAAAGAGACATATGTCTCCATAGCACCACCCTACCACCCTTATTTGCCAAAATAAATATTGCTCAAATCAACTGGTTCATTCTGATATAGCTTGCTTACTCTTTCTGTTGATCTACTCTGTATTCTTCATTGTTTCTGATCTGCTGCTCTGCCTCACTATCCTCTTCAGCCCATTCTTAGCTTCTTCTCCTGTGACGTAGATTATCCTCCTCCTTTTCTCACATCCAGAGCTCTCTCTCGCTCTCACTTCAACAAATACTATTCTTCTCTATTCCAGCGCATTATATAGATTCACCACATGCAGAGGTTTTCCTTGCATTTCTCAACTCCAACTGCAATTTCCATTTCTTTCATTCTTTCTTCTGCTTTTCGCATGCCAGTATTCTCCCTGATTTTCTGAACTGGCTCTTTGCATGCCTCCTCTACGCATGCCACATCATGCAACACTGTGTTTCTCCTTTCTTAACTGTCAGTCTAATTTTAGACTGAAAGTCCTTCCGCTTTTCTCAACTCCAACTGCAGTTTCCCTTTCTTTCATTCTTTCTTATGCTTTTCACATGCCATCATTCTCCCTGATTTTCTGAACTGGCTCTTTGCATGCCTCCTCTACGCATGCCACATCATGCAACACTGTGTTCCTCCTGTCTTAACTGTCAGTCTAATTTTAGACTGAAAGTCCTTCCACCGTCCAGAGTGATTAGAGAATCCCAACTGGCCAAAACTTCCAGACTTGTCAAAGCAGATGAAGGACCCCCGCAAAAACCTGGATTTAGCGATGTCAAGCTCCGTTGATTGTGCATTATATCCATTTGATGTTGGCCACACCAATCGCGTTGTGAATGGCATCATTCATGCTGTTTCTTAAAGAAAATGATTGGTAACTTCTGCTGCTAGTCATGGTCGTGGCTAAGGCGTGCGTTTTTATCAGCAAAGATCCAGCACTGTTTCAGCATAGTTTCCAGCACTGTGTTTCAACATAGTTTCCAGCACTGTGTTTCAGCCCAGCGCTGTGTTTCAGCATATGTATCAACACTGTGTTTCAACAACTGTTCCAGCCCTGTGTTTCAGCATATGTAACATTACTGTGTTTCAGCTGTTACAGCACTGTGTTTCAGCATAAGCTCCATCTCTGTTTCATCATTGTGTTTCTGCATCTGTGATTCAGCTTCTGTGTTCTAGCATTTGTGTTCCAGCACCTGTGTTCCAGCATTTGTGGAATTTCATCATCTGTGTTTCAGCATTTGTGTTTCAGCATCTGTGTTCCAGCATTTGTGTTTCAACATCTGTGTTTCAACATTTGTGTTTCAGCATCTGTGTTCCAGCATTTGTGTTCCAGCATCTGTGTTCTAGATTCTATGTTCCAACATCTCTTGTGCGTGCTCCATAACCAACCGATTGCCATCAATGACAACCTTTACCGTCTGCGTTATCTCTGTTATAGCCATATTTCCAACAAGTGCCTTTTCAGGGTAATGGAGTCAATGATGGAAACAAAATTCAAAGGGGATGGATAGTATGAGAGAGGTGTTGGTATCCCAAGGCCTCAAAAATCCAACTCCTATAGATAATTGCTAGAAAGTAACAAAAGTTAGGCCCTTAGCGATTTCTCTTTTCCTTGGAAAAATTGAAAATAAAATATGCAATGGGAAAGGAAGTAGGGTTACTAGAGTGATACAATGGTAGGGATCTAGTATCTACTTCAATATAGGTTCCTTTCAAGAAATTTTAGCAAGTGGAAGACTATAGAGAAAAAGATAGTAACATATGCCTTTCTCCTAGGGTTTCAATAAAGCAATTTCATAATCTTAGACATGAAACAAGTAAATTAACCATAAGAATTCATTCACAATAAAGAAATGCATATTTCCCACTTACTTCACCAATAATAATCAAGCATAAATGATGGTTGAAGATACTCCACATGAAAATGTTCCAAAACATACTAAGAAATGCCTCCTCCATGAAGTGCGCACCACAAAATTTAAGCCAATAATCCTTAAAGAGGGCCGAAGTTCAGACCACCACTTAAGTGATGAGTGAATGATGAATACAAGTGAGATTTGTATCTCTTATTTATACAATATCAATGACCTTTAATTATTTTTAGGTCATAAAAAGTCGACATGGCCAAATTACATAAAAAATCCAGTTTTTACATAAATTCAATAATTAAACCCTAATTTTACTTTTAGAGATGATGTCATGCCCTTCTAGGGTGACATTAGGTCCCTAGGATGGAACACTAGGCCTCAAATGAAAAACGCTTGGCCTCTAGAGACCCCAAATGTTTCTGCACGTGCCAAATAACACCAAGTCATCCTCATAAATGCCAAACCCTAACTGGATGATGTCAAGTGTTAACATGATGACATCAGGGGGGCCATCAAGGGTCAATATCATGGTGGAAAGGAAATATCCCCCTAGGTCTAGCCCTTCTAGAGTGTCTCGTGGGAATCATCCTTCTTTCTTCTTGGTGCAATCCTCTAGTCTCTCTCTGCGCCTAGTTGGGGTCACAACATCGATCTTCTAGGATTTCATCCCCATGGAGGTCCAAGCTAATCATCTCCCCATATGTACCTATCCACCGGGCATGGTCCTGCAGAAACAAAAAGTATGCCCTCCATGGGCTCATAATTCAAAGGGATCATATCAATTTCAATCACATCCAATAATCAAATTACCCAAACATGTGCATCAAACACCCCTTTAACCAGACAAATGCTCAAACACATTATGTAGTTTAACAAGTTAGGTTTGGAGAGGGTGTCAGAATGTCCTATTCGGATAATCTCCTCAATTTTGGGGTGTTTCTTAGGTTAATACCAATCTAGGTTATGTAAGTGTGTGAAATGGTGTAGGGGGAATGTTTGGGAAAAGGGTGCAGTGATAACAGGGAAATGTAGGTCTTGCATGTGGGTGCCTCTGTAGAGGGTGAGTTGCACCTTATCATGGTTGCCATTATTTCCTATCCCATTCAATATATTTTATTCTTTTTCTTATTGCTTTTTCTTTTCAAGGGAAAATATGGGGGACATTGTCCTGGCATGGTGACCAATGGTGACAATGTTACCCACAAGCACTTCATGGAAATGAGAAGGTTGGCTCGTGATACAACCCCCTTTCTCTTGGTTATGCCACCAAGAGACACTACCCTGGTTTGGTGACCAGATAAATGGTAGTGTCATACCACTACATTCCCATGGGCCTAATAGGCCAATTCATGATGAGACCTCCCATCCACCAACTAGACCTTGAGTTTTATTTTATCATATGGGTCCCCTTTTCTGACTTAGAATCCTTTTACTGCTTTCTCAGGAATCTATGGGCAAAGCATCTCAAAGGTTTTATTTTGGGTTTTAACCCTTTTCCAACTACTTGTACCCTCTGGGCCTTTAACCCCTTCTTCCCACAAGGCAAGGTAGGGGAATATGAGAGGGATAATGATAAAAAATGGTAAGTATGGAAGGAATGGATGAAGAAATTTCATAGACCCACACAGTGGAAACTCATCCTTAAAGGGAACCAACTTACTAGGGAATTGTGTCACCCCCCCAGGTATGAACAAGTTAAAGAGAATAATTTCCAACAAAACGTTATGAAATAAAGGACAGTTCAGTGCAACATATTCAAATGCTTTGAAAATTAGAGTGACACATACCATGATACCTAGATTCATTACCTTATGGAAGGAAACCCACTGCTACTTCAAGACCAGGATGGTGTGATGGATGCTACTCTTGTTGATAAATGGAATGCACTAAAGAAAACATGAGCCCTCCAAGGCCTTTCTCAAGTCATCTGGATCTTGAAACTCCATGTCTAGGAACTATGGGCCTCGATACATAATCTCCTTAGTTATCCCTAGGATAGGGGATAACAAAAACAATAACCAAAACCCTAACCCATTAACCCTAGGTGAGTTAGGTTTGTCCACTTTCTAACTTCCAGCACATGGTTGATTCACATCCTTCTTCCTTTGACTTTCCTACTTCCTTGAACTTATTTTCCCTGTTATCTGTTGGGTGCCCCTTTTCTTGTCCCTTTTCTAACTGTCTTTCTTAATTGTTGTGATGTTCCCCAAAATGGTGTGCGCCAACAATGAGTAGTTGTGTGCTACTAGATAATTGCAGCACAGTCTTGGAGACCGTGACAAATGATTTGAGTTATCGATGGCATGGTAGTAGTTGTGTGCTACTAGTTGATTGTAGAGTAGTTATTGGACTACAAGAAGAATACATCGTGAAAGATATATCCCTAGCGAAGAGGGAGGTACTTTTACTCCTAGACAACCTTTATTAGAAGAGAAGAATATTCTAGAAGCAGGAGAACCATTGAACATATGAAGAAATACCTCAGAAGAGAATTTGGCCGAGAAGAATAAATATTAAAGTAAAAATATAAGCCTCCAGATAAGAAGTCGACCCACAAAAATTAATAAAGTGGAAAATGAATTATTCTAGATGAGAATTTGGCCACAATATTCTAGATGAAAATCCAGAACCAGTACATTAAAATACCAGTATAAATATAATGTCTCCTTGCTCATTTGAACTCTCTCTCACTAGCATTTGCAGCTACATAAGAAGGTGCATGTATGAGGGAGCGAAGAGGCAACTACTACAATATATGGGATCTTGGTTATTCTTTATGGTAACCCTCTCTTATGCACTAACCTTAGTAGAGGTGCACTACTCTTGTATGGTGTTTTTTTCTATAGCTAGGGTGTTATTTATGGTTGTATATTTATATAGCCATTGTGATAGGCTTTATCTGTTGGTACATGGTTGGACTTGTTTGGACATAATCTCTCTAAGAAAGGTTGGTTGGGTTTTTCCCCCATTTGGGGTTTTCCTGGGATAAATTCTTCTATCTTCTTGTGCTTGTTATTGCTTCTCTTATTTTCAATACATGATACAAATTCTAATGTGGAAATAAGATCTAAATATATCAATAAACCTAATTTCTTTGTAAATTTAATAAAATTCTAACATATTTAAGAAAACATTATTGTGATTTATCATTTTTTAGGAAGATTATAAAGTAAATACTTCTTAATCACTACTAATTTTTAGGTTTTTAGCCGACCTAACTATCTCTCTAGAGTTTGTGATCTCTCCTCCTTGTATTTATTTATATGCTAGGTCTCCCTCTTTGCCTATATGACTACTTGTCATGATGATGGATACGACTGGTGATGTGAAACTTTGACAATCAAAATGAAAACTATGGACTTTCCGAGCAACTCTGTAAACCTCTCCCACCATAGAAACCTAAAATCAAATATTATGAAAATTCCAAGAAACAAATGAGGGGAAATATAATACATGTTGGTATGGATTTCCAAAAGAGTTTACAAGGAGTTGGTAAAAGAAATGAACATAATTGCATCATAGGAGGATGCATCCCAACAACAATGTGCATCAAAGGTATGTAATCATTCATTTATTCTTTTATGTACATTGAATTTTATTAAATACATTTTCATTTGTTTTGTTGTAGAAAAGAAAAAAAAATGGAACCCAATCAACACATAAGACAAGATGACCAGGAAAAAAAGGGTTGATCGCAAAGTTTGTGAGTACTTACATTTTCGATGTTACTTAAGTTTTCATATTTGTTGTGATATTTATATTTGAATAATTAACTTCCACTAATCCATGGATGTCTAGTAATAGGTGCTAACATATAAAGAAGATCTGACCAAATAATTGATCAACATTGGGTTAACTAAGGGTTATGATTATATGTTGAAGTATAAAGGTTTAATTGAACAATTTGTAAGTAGCTATTTTGTTTAACTTCTCTTGTTTTATAATTAATATTATAACAAGAAGAAAAATTTATATTATTTATATCGACTATGCTTTGTTTTGGTGTATTAAACATGTAGGAAACAAAGTATGGAGAGGAGCCAACAAAAAATATTGTGATAACTAGCATGAGGCAAGGCTTCGAAACGATGTATATGGTTATGAATCAAGCAATGTTACGGTACACTTTTTGATATACGTAATCATGTATATTATACTATATTATGAAAGAAAATTTACTTATTATGTTTTATTTCTTTGTTTGTAGATCGAACCAGAGCAGTTCAAACATCAACAAAAAGTCGAGAAAGAAAACAACCATTTAAATAACCAAAGTACAATATTGCGTACAACTGATGAATAAATGAGTGATGGACACAATTCGAACAATGACAACAATTCAAGTGATGGATAAAAATCAATATAATTGAATGTTACTGCAAGTTGTATGCAGTTTTGTAATATTGGTCTGGAAACATGTAACGTTCCCAACTTAACCAGGGAACATTATTTGTGGAAAAACACATAAAAATGAAATTTTCTTTTGCTAATCAATTCATGTAGCTTACTAACTACGATTTAAACACATTTTTGACTATTTTTTGATACCCATAATTAAATGCATCTACAACACTCTAAACAAGAACGAATGTAACTGATAAAACATTTATAATATCATATAAACCATTATCATTCACAAAGTAATTGCATGAACATGAAATCATAAATAGCTCAATAGAAAATCTGAACAATTATCTTTAAAAGAGATTTTGTGCGGACAACTAGATGGGAAAGATGTTCCACCCAACTGTAGAATTTTTGTTCCAATTGTCAACAACAATTCACTCTCAAGTTGGGGCTAGGAATATACAAAAGAAGGGTGCCTCTCACATTTCCCTCACAACTCTGTATCACACAACCCATTGGATCTCTCGTACAACTATCCCAAATTCCCTCCAACTCTCTTCCTTTTTACCTTCCCAACCCAAGGAATTTACCCCTTCACTACTCTTAGTCCATCAGGCATCCCATTCATTTATCAAGGTCTCTCTGGAAAATGTATCTAGGAATCTCTCAGCTAGGAACTCAAGGGAACTCACTATTAGGAGAAACTATCAAAAAATACTTGTTGATGCAGTGTAACTCACCTAGAAATTCACTCTTCAGGCTTGCCAACCTAGCTCTTCAATTTCCAGGTCCAAATATGCTCCAATAAACTCCATCATGCTACATAATTTTCCCATCCTTATTGTTCCATATCCAAAGCTATTCTTCTCTATTTTCTCTTGTTGTTCATGTCAAAATTGAATTTCTAAAACTTATTGTTACTACCCTTACAAATTTCCTCTCCTTTCCCAAGATATTTGACTGGTCACTCTTCCCAATGTTGATTGTACTTTATCCCCATTCTCTCTAATAACTACGAGATGTGACTCTCACACCCACCCTATGAAAGATATTCAATGATTGGGCTCTCATACACTGAACGAGAAAATAGAAGTTTTCCCCCAAAATGATAATAAAATTAAAAAATGTGGGTTTGAATTAATATCCATAAATTATTTCCCCCTTGGACCTCTCTTAGACTCTCTCAAGGCATTCATCCTCTCTTGTGGATTAATCAACCCCCATATCTATCCATATCCTAGTAACTGATATTTAATTATATTTATTTACAATTTAGAAAATGCATTTCACATTTACATTGCTTGGTCATAGCCATAGTTATCTCTACACTATGCATTAATTAACCAATGGATTATAGTGGGAATGTTACAAAAAATCATGGATATTTTTGTGTATTATAGTGGACATAATATCTGAATTACATGCAGACATGTTAGAAATAACTGTAAAAATTACATATTGGTTCCATTTTGATTATTATGCACCTTTGTGTTATCCCATTTTGTATGACCATGGGTTTCTTATTCATATATAATAAAATAGGTTTGTTATTTTATTGCATTGTTAAATGTTGTAAATGTTGCATTGTTGATTGATTAATATGAGAATGATTTACATTGTTCCAAATAATAGAGGTGTAATCCCTTGTATAAGGAATTAATGTTTTCGTTATATAAAAATGCAATAACAAAAATATTAACAACAATATGATTATAAAAAATATTTGTAAAAAAAACAATTAATTAAAATATATACATATTGGTTCTGTTAGAAAAACTGGATTGTGGAGAAATAAAATAAAACACATGTAGAAATAAAACATAGAAGATACACAATACAATAGAGGCACAGATATAGGTGGTTCACCCAGTGTGGGCTACGTCTACCAGAGAAATTGTCATGTCCTTCCTTTATTATTATCCATCAAATGAAGGGATACAACATACAACACACCCATTGTAACTTCCTCTTCTTTCTCTCATAGTCTCCTCTCTCAGAATAAAATATTCACAATGATACATAGCTGCAATACATTTCCCTCATAAAATACGGTTTCCTTCTAGGTAAAAACACCCTAACATAACTTCTACCATCAGATCTCCGACCTTATAATGAATGATCCAGATTTACTATGAAATTACAATATACATTTACAAGGCAATTTTTCCTTTGGGGGCTTCACCCCCAAAACCTTGCTTGCCCCCAGACACTGGAAAGGGGGTAACTTCCCTCTGCACTCTCTCGTGTGGAGGAGTGTACATTCTTCTGGGGTGTAAAGTATTTATGGGGTATAAACACGCCTTAAAAAAATACCTTTGAATTAGGAATATAATCAGGCTCCACAACCAACAGGTTCATTCTTATGAACTTACAAAAATGGTTCCTAAAATAATATAGACATCAATACTTTTTAACGGGTTATACAGACTAATGAATATTAAGAATACTAAAGCACCGATACATATTAATTATACAGAATCATCGGTGCATAAAATGTGTGATAATATATATGGTTTTGAAATTTTAAGGTGGGCATGTGATAAATATGCACCGTTTATTTAAATATAATAACAACATCGATGATTTAAAAAATGTAAATGCTCTGATGTGTTATATTTAGTATACGCGCTACAACATATAATAAATAAAATATAAACACATTATATTTTCATATAACAAAATGGGAATCTGGGGAATATTAACCATAACTGTCTCGGTGCATTTGTTTCATACATAAGCATTGGGAAAGTAATGTAATGGGGAGCCAACACATTTTCATCTTATCTACACACTGGGTTATTTTCATGTAATGATGACTGGCGTGGTTTTGTTTATGTTCGCACCGAGAATTTATGTAAGGGAGTACCTGTGGTTTTTTTGTTTTATGTACGTTCCAGGGAATTTTATGTAAGGTCATTCTGATGTGTTTTATATTTTAGTACACCCCAGGGAATTTTATTTATAGGGGCATTGATGTGCATTTTACAATAAAATCACTGATAAAAACATCCACTACAACCTATGTCCACCCTATGTTTTTTATTTATATGGAACATTCGATAAAATCTCTGCTAAAACCTCTGCATCCAATAGAAGAGATTGTAATGGAGGTTTTTTTTTTAAATTTGCCAAATTTTGTAACACTAAAAACCTCCAAAAACACCTTATCTATAAGGTGTTCTCTTTGTAGTGCCCTATGACATTTGTGTTATATAGGCTCTTAATCCATCCATTGGAACTAAAGTCACATGTAATTGGATGAGAAATATTATCATTTGAAAACAACCAACTGACATTTGGAGAACTTTCCACTGAGTATGAAACAAGAGTATGATTCTTATTTGAGATGAAATTCAAAGCCAACCTGGTCCTTGTAGATGTTGCAATTAACCCACCTAATAATAAAAAATAGTTTCATGATCATAGTTAGTCATAAAATAAAGAAGGAAAAAAATGTGTAGACCAGAATGGTATGCATAATGAAAGATACGAGTGACACACACAGACTCAATCACAACTACAACATGATGTAGATTAACCAAGGTAGGAAATCGATCATCATTGATCTAGTAAGGCATGGAGGGATTAATCACTTGAAACCATGGGAATCTGATTATTGGGTGTAGTGAGAATGATATGAACTATAGGAGCTTGGCATGGATTCGAGATGAAATCATATTGATGACATAGTATATGTCGAAAATAAAGAGGATATCATTGTTGATACGCTCAGTTTCAATGAGGGTTTAACATATTTCTTCTAGAATACTTGCGACAGAAAAGGGAAACTTTCCAATAAGAAGTTCATTGGAGAGAGAAATATGAACCTCACTGATACACTATGTATCAGAGATAAATAAAGGAATCTTTCCTATATGTGATGTATCAAAGAATATGGGGAGATATATGTTGATGTATATCAGTGGTCAGAAGCATATGAAGTATCAGTGTATCGGTGTTCAAGGACTGATGGTTTCTAGTTTATTGGTGCCCATAAAATGATTGATGTCGATGCACCAAAAAGTGGAAAAATAAAATTTCTAAGTGTTTCCCTTTCCCATGTATTGGTGGAAGATAGAGGATGATCACCAATGTGTCAACAAAGAAATAACTAACTCACTTATACTGGGTTTATCGGTGAGGAAAATATTAACCCGTCAATATAGCCAAAATCAATGGATTAGAAGTTAGGAAAAAATTGAAGTGAAAGTTCAAGAAAGTATATCGGTGAAGAAAAAACCAAGTCGTCGATATGGGCCATAGCAGTGGAGGAAGAAGGATGTTCACTGGTACATCATATATTGGCAAGAGAAAGAATGTGCTCATTGATTGATAGTGTACCAGCAGGCCATAGTCTTCTTTTTTTAATTACCAAAATGACAAAGTGTGGAGAGTGATAGGAGAGACTTGGTCTTTTCCATTTTCATGAGAGATTCTGAGAGCTTTCTAGTAGAAAAGTTTAGAGAGGGAGGAAATTTCTTCTCTTAGAGAAAAGGTAAAATTAGAAATTAGGGAGGGTGTTTTCTTGGCACAAAAAGGGTCAAATTCATAAACAGTTTCCCTAGAAATCAATGGACAGTGTTTTGACCCTCAAATTTGAAAAGTACATGCGAGTAAACTAATGTATTGAGGGTAGAAACCCCCAACCAAGAACAAAGTTACCTTTTTCCCAAACAAAGAAAGAAAAAAAGGGAGAGTGCTTGGTCATGAAACAAATGCAAGTTGTAAGGTACCTAGAGAAGATAATATGGAGTACCTAGAGAGATACCCATAGGGGATAATGAATGCAATGTGGCCATAATCATGGTCTAGTCCTACTAGGTAGGAACAAGGTTTGAAATAAGAATGTGGGATAGTTGACATAGAATCTAATGAATACTCATGATAATATATATATTCACATGGGAATATTTGTATTAGATATATTGGATGTTGAGTATTTTATTGTAGCAATAATGGCTTATGGAATGATTCCTTCCATAAGAAATAATTAATTATGTTACCCTACCTTAAGACTTTTCTCCACATTCTTGTTTTCATTACCATGTTGTCTATTATGTGGATCTATTTTTCTATTCTCAATTTAATATCTATATTATATATTGATATCTATTAAGGTACACTACAAGTGGTATTAGAGATAATTATTGGGAAAAAGTGAAAGATTTTTACTTTTTGTAGCTTTTTTAAGGGAAAAAGAAGGGTTGCAAAACAAATCCATTCCTATAATTTTTTTGTGAAAATTATGAAGAATACAATTGCAGATATGAATTCTTATTGAAAAAACACCTAATATTTAAAAAAAAGTGGTTGAATTGAAGTTTGAGAAGTAAAGATATCATTGATTTAAAATAAACTATTTTACGGTTTTTCTGGTGATGGTTGCATGCATTGAAGAGTAGATATCTTTCAATAGAGTGCTCATTTTTTTTTCCATATCAATACTAGTAGATGTAGAGTGGTTTTGACATTTCATAATTGTGGTAATAATAATTTTTTTGACGAATATTGATGGAGTTATGATTATTTCAAATTTGTTGCATCCAAACCTTAGCCACACAAAGGAGCTCCATTCAAAAGTCATTTATTTATTCAAAAACCTAGTTATATTTTTCTGGTTATAGCAAGTAAGATGTATTTTATAAGAAACAATAGTTGCCCTAGTATTTAAGAATACATAAATGGGATGAATTCATTATGGCCAACAATTTGGAGATGGTTTGTATCATTGAATTTAATATAATACACTACGATATGGTGCAAGGTTCTTAACTATGACAAGATAAAGGAACTTTAATATGATTCATATGAACAAGTATTCTTAGATAGGTGGTGTCATGTTTTGAATAATGATAAAGAAATTTCTAAGGGTTTATTTTCAAGTGAGCACTTCCTATCACAGGTTCATGGATATCTCTAGCAAGAAAAGGTCATTATTTTGATTAACCCTAGATGCATAGATAATTTCATAAATGTTAACTTAGTTAAAACATTGTAAGCCCTTGCAAAGAAGATTCAAAGAATACAAATTATAATGTTTAATTTTTTTAATATTTGAAGATTACTATGGATAAATATATTTTTCATTATAATTTTCATGCTATATCTATGGATTATGTGGAAATTTTCCTTAGGTACCCTTGGATGGAATTATTTGGTATAGTTAATATTTAGGTGAAAAGGAGTTTATGAAGAGTTTATACAAGAAAAACAGAATCGCATTGAAAGATATTTCTTTTAATAAACAAGAAGGGCCTGAGGTGGCACATGAAAAATTCCTTGTGGGGAAACTAATTGTAGTACCTCCAGACACCTTATATAAAGAGTCCAATAAGGTTGAATCAGAAGAAGAGTTTATAGAAGCTACCAAAGGAGAGAATTGGGAAGGGAATAAGAATTAAGAGGAATCTATAGAGATGCATTCCTCAAGGGAAACACAGGTTGAAGAATAAAACAAAGAAGAACCAATAGCTAAATTTGTTGTATATCATTACCCATAGCACCCTGAGAAATGATCGCCATCAAGGAAAGGTTGTGAGCATATGTAAGGTGATTTATATGTTTAAATCACGTTTAAATCATGTTACATTTAGTGATCAATCTAGATTCCATACACTTGTGAAATGAAAGAACTGTGTGTGCAAAATTAGATTATTTATATGATCTATCTACTTGCATAAAGAAAACAAACTTGCATAAGGGAAACACACTTGCATGAAATTAAAATCTAATTCAACCATTCTTTGCGAGGATCATGTACTTGGGCACTGATCTTACTATTGGGATCTTGCTGTCACCAAGTTATCTATTTTCTAGTCTCATAATTTCCAACTTTCCAATGATCATCAATCCATTGTTGGCAAATTAGGAAACACACCACACTTGCATAAAAATAAATCATACTTGTACAAATAAATAAATAGAATTGAAAAGACATCCTACGTTAAGAAACACACTTTTCTTCTATCACGGGCCCTTGATTTTGTAGAACAAAGTGATACTACTAATATAAAACATAAATAAACTAATCTAATTGCAAACTGCATGAATTATAAAACTACACTTATAATAAAACAAGAACCATATAACTACAATATATATTGACACATTATCTCATGAAATGTAGTTCATTCCATAACAGTTTGGGCATATGCTCCAAGAATCATCCTTTTTTAATGGTGAAGGCACTCTTATTTGTAAAAAAACTAAGATAACCAATAATGAATTCATATCCACATATATCTCATGTGGTTAGAACCATTTTCTAATAATTAGCAAGTAATATCTCTAAAAATGTTCCCACAAATATCTCTAAAATATTTGATAACAAATCTTCCATGATTCTTCTCCATCCAAGATACTTGAGTGATTCTCCCAAATCCTCATCAAATATTAAAGGGTTGAAGAGGATATTCGAATTTGGAGCTAAATGATGAAAATTTGCATTATTGCAAGCTCTAAATGTACCTATAACAATAACCAAACTAACCCCATTTTCAAAGATAAGTGAAATCATGTTATTTTTGTAGCATATAATCATAAATTCACTTAAAATACCAAAATAAATGAATTGGAAAATATTTAGCCTAATCCCACATATAAATATTGAAATGGTGTAAAAATGGGGTTATGGAAAAAAGAAAAAGGATTAAAAGTCAAGGGAAAAGGATGTGAAAAGTGTTGAAGTTTTACTTATACAACTAGCAGTTACAATTATTCTTTATTATTACAATAATTTAGCACATTAGTTGTATAAATAAGATCATTGAAAGAGAGAAAATCACATAAACAATAGAGACACATAGATTATCTTGGGAAACCCTCATGGGGAAGAAAACCCAACAAAACTTCTTCGATATAAATAGACCAAAGATCGAAAAGAATATCCTCCTTTACTCCTTCACTAGGAATAGTAGTGTACCACTTGACCAAGAAATACCAAGAGATAGACCAAGAACCCTCCTTGACGTCACACTTAGTTGTAGTAGTAGTTCCTCCAAGACTTACGCGCTTCTTCATAGCTGCAGAGATATTGTGGTGAGTGTGCTCAAATAAGACACCATCCTCACATATAAATACAAATTGTGAGGTGGTGCTAGGGTTGTGTTGGCAGCCAACTCATTTTTTTTTAATTACTAGAAAAATGTTGCCTACACCTCTTATCATCTAAACGACAAATCATCGTCGCATTGAGCTTCAAGACATTTGTTTCATTTTCGCGACAATTGCAATTTGATTTCGTTTTGATTTTTCACAACTAAAAGTGTGAAAACACTTCTCTCGTTGTCTGGACTATTGTCGTCTTTTATTGATTTATTGAAATACACTTGACCATTGGTTTATCACTTCACTGCAGAAGATTCTTTCAAACTGTAGCCATTCACTTTAATTGATTTCTCTTTTGGGAATGTTAAGTTATGAGTTATGATTGATGTCTTAGGTGACATAATTCATCTTGGTTTTGTATGAGACTCATTTCTTTTGAACTCTTAACTTATCAATTTCATATGTTTATTGATCACAATGTTTTGACACTTCAATTATGCTACAAGCACATTGGCAATATCATGAGTTTGATATCATAAAGTGGTAATAGTTTGAAGCGCTTTGATCAACCTATTGGCATTTCGATTTTGTGATTTAAACCCTTACTCGATACATTGGTTTTCCGAGTTGGTGTTTGAACGATCATATAGTTTCGAACTATGTATGGGTTTTTAATGTATTAACAGTGGTATGAAGCATTGAAATGACACGACTGATCGATGTTTAGTGATGGGTACTATGTTGATTGAACTGTACACTTGGCACTTGAATGTAACGCGTGGTGTTAAGTCTGTTTTGGGTAAGTGGCATGTTAACATGATTACACACCGATTTCCTGGCCGAGATGCATGGTATAAATGATCATACTTTGATAACGTTGTACTCAGCTAATTAATGTAATGCGTGGCGGTGGTAATCCCACCACCTTCGCACTCATGGAGTTATTTCCGGTCTCGTTGAACATTCAAGCGGTTAAACCCTCTCTTTTTCGCTCTGTGTATTGTTTCATTCACTTGGAACCCTACCATGTACAGGAACTATGGCTCCTGTTGTGACAGCTGAGCCCAACGGGTCCCAAGCACTGTTAACGTTTGATGGTGCATATGGCGACTTGGAAGAGTTCGGGTGGATTCCTTTTATCAGGAAATTTGATGGTTATGATATCACTGTGTCTCGGCAGTTTGCTTTATTGTTCAATGGCTATAGAGATAAAGTTGGAGATGTCCAGCTTGAAGTCACTGAACAATCCCTCAGCTCTGCGACTGGCCTACCTGTCGAGGGGAAAAAATGGTTGAAAAGCTGTAAGGTTAAGGATGTCCCGTGGACACTACTGTTTCAATCTCGCACAGTGAATTCATGCGACTGAGGCTTACCGGCAAAGATGTTGAAACCTCACTGGTATGATCTTTTGATGATTATCAAATAGTTTGTAACTTGTGAAGGCAGGTACTGGTTCGTGTTCCTATTTCATCTACGCTTGTTAATGATTTTTATGGGTTTTGGGCTTAGTATGCCATACTATCTGCACCGAAGTTTGTTCAAAATGGCTAACAGATATAAGCGTAGCCATGCTGACACTAGCCTTTTTCATGTTGGGTTAATTAAGATGATTTTTGTTTATGAATTGGGGTTACGTCGAGATTCATGGCGTGATTTTCTCAGCCGCAACGGTTTTGAAGGATCGCATCCTCCACAGGCTGATAAGCCTATGATTGCCGAGAACAAACCTACCCCTGTGCCTTATGATGTTCTCCTACCCAAACCTAAACCCTACTCACCTTTTAATTCACCTCTCGCTATGACTGAGCAGACCGAAGTTGCTAAAGCTACAACCCGTAAGACTAGAGCAAAGTCTGGTGTTAATACTGGATGTAAGAAGAACGCTAGGTTGATCTCTCGCATGGAGAGGAACAAACCCAAGCCCCCTGTGAAGTTAGAGCCCATCGCAGTCAGCGAAGACTCGGATTCTAAAGTGGAACGATTTCTCACCGAGGAATACCCTTACTTCGAGGGTTTGTGTGACAAAACTCCTTACGATTTTGTTAAGAACTCACCTCCTTACCTGTGTGATGACCCTGAATTCCATGGTATCGAACCACCGCGTGAAACCCTTGGGGAATCATCAGAACCCCCTCCTGTTCAGGCTGTTACACCACCTTGTGATCAGTGTGGAATGTGGTTAGAGAAATACTATTTGGATGTCCCAACGTTGCAATCCAAAATTTGTGATTTGGAAAAGCAAGTGGCGAGGCTCACTGGTCAGAGTGCAACGAAGCAACCCAACGACAAGAAACCACGAACTGATGGGACAATCCTGTTCAAAAATTGTGAGTCTACTACAACTATTTTCAAATCAAGATTGACATAGTTGCAGCACCTGTGATGGTATAGTTCTCGATCATTTATATGACACCCTGCTCTGTTACATAAGCGTGCTTCACTGTATATGATTTTTGTTTGCTGTATTATTTTGTTATGGTTTAAGAACCGATTGGATTTGATTTTTGATTTAATGGATCATCGAATAGATATGATTGCCAATCTTTAGTTCGATGCCCTGATTAAATTTGTTATATTTTAAAATAGAATGTTGTTTATGATGCAATTTTCGATGGTGTGATTTGAATCAGTCGTGGGTAAAAACGATTTGAATTAGTTAGCTATTTGTGTCGTTTGAACCAAATGAAGTAATTCTCTGTTGATGCAAAACCGATTACAGTTCATTCGATCTTCATTACTGCTTGAATTGAATTCTGTTCAAAGTTTCGGTTTCACTTCTACAATTGATTTAGTAAAGATTCGTATGGATTTATGGATCATGTCGATTTTATCGCACCTGTCTATTGACTGTATGGTGATCAATCACGAAAGTTTTTTTTTTTTTTTTGAGTTGGTACTTCGATACGAATGATGCTATTTCATATTGTGTTTTTAATTGATTGACATCATCCTGCTATAATTAGTTTATACGGTTAAGCCTATGAACTGTTTATGAGATCTATGGTGGGATTCTATGGATACGATTACGCATAAAATTGTTACAGATTTCTATATTGGCAAAGGTTGAACGATATGCTAATCAATAATCATTGTTTGCAATTTCATACAGTATGGGTTACCATTGATGGCATTCATGAAGTATTCTTGTTATGATTCGATTCGGTTTTGTGCTTATTGCAAACAGAGTATTCATACTCTGTCCCGATTGTATCTTATTGGATTTGATTTGATTTAAAGGTTTAATTTTATTAAATCATTTGATTATTAAAAGAGGATTAGATTCTATATGATTTGATTTGATCTGGTCTCGTTTACTATTCTAGACCAGCTACAGAATCAGTTGATTCTGTCGCTGAGTCTATAGAGTCATTTTGTCATTATTATTTTCTAAATAAAATAATCCTAACTTGATCTTTGTGTCTAACACAGGAAAATTCGAATTGGTGATGGACATGAGGGACAATTGGAAGATATCTCAAGGATTGCTACTTGTATTTCATTTTCTCAGTTTAGGAGATTTTGGGGTTATGCCCAGATTGTGTAAAACTGTTTACTATTACTCACAAGGATGTTTTACCTTGTGAGAAACTTATATAAACCTATGGTTTTGTAATAATTGATAATCCTCAGTTGGGGAGAACAAAGATATGGAGTTCTGATTCAAACTGGAGCAGAATTGGTGTTTTGTTGTAGCTTTCCGCTTTTCAATATATCAACACTTTGTTCCATGTTTTGTATATCAGCTGGTTGATGGTTTAGTATTGCGTTAGCTATCTGAATCACATACAAATGATATAATCTTATTGCTGTCATCTATATCTTGTTTCTTCCTAAATCGATAAAAGGCATAACAATTATCAATTCTTGTTAGTGAATGATAGCTTTGTCTTCTTCATAATTTGAATTGTAATATATAAGTTTGCTGCACAATAGGTTTCCCCTTTTGCAGGAATTTATAATCAAAAAATTGTTATGATAATCTTTTATGTCTTGTTTGTCCTGTAATAATACTTCAGGAAGCATTATAGATGATCGTTTCTGAGAAGCTTAAGGGCTTAACTGGTGTGAGTTTCCCTCCTCCAATCAGCTTAGAATTCATCTCGCACAGGACAGACTTGGAGCGTTTCCAGGTCAAATAGTTAGATGTTTATTGCTTTGATTAATTAGTTAGATTTAGATTAGATTGTTTAATTTCAGTTAGCTTTCTTTCTGTTTCATAAATACAAAAAATCAAAAAAGTTATCTTTCGCTGTCTCAGGGCAGCGAACACATTAGTTTCACAGGTTTTAATCAAATCTGTAATCTGTTCATATTGACTATTTGTGAATAAAGAATGATCATAGCTGATAATTAAGTAGTTGATTTGAGTTATTAGAAGAATAGTTAGTAGTTTGTAGATAGAATAGTTAGCATAGTTTATAGTTTAGTATATTAGTTCCTTATTTGTTTTATTAGTTTCTAGTTTCCTTAGTTTTAGTTTAATTTATTTTTTAGTTAGTTAGTTTGTTTTAATTTGTTTTATTAGTTTCTAGTTTGCTTAGCTTAGATTACTTAGCTCAGATCAAATTTTCTCTTTGGTTTCTTTAGGAGACCTTAGAGCGGCCAACGGAGCCGTTAAACTTGTCAGGGTGGTTCATTCCAAACGGCTTGGGTTATTTAGACAACCCCGGACCAGTTCCACTCTTCCAGTTGACGGATGGACTGTTTCGCCCATCAACAAATGGTGCTAGGAGGAGGGCCTAAGCTTAATTAATGGCACGAGGTGGTCGAAAGACTCCTCCTCCCCCTAATCACACTCTCATAGTGACTAGAAGCTGTTCACAAGATAGTATTCCCCCTCAAACAGCAACTACTTCAACCGAGGATCCTCAGATCACAGTTGAGCCAGCAACCCCTAATCCTACAGGCGGTGATATTCAAGAAATTTTTAGACAATCTCTTATAAAATCACATAAAGCCTTTGCTAGCCTTAGGAAACCTCATCACCCGTGGAGCCAACCTTTAGACTTCTCCGATGTCAGAGAACAATTAGGTGATATAGATCCCACTGTGAATCCTACGGATTCAAATACAAATCCTACTGCAGGAGGATCTGGGATACCTCCTTCTCCTCCTCCTTCTCCTCCTCCTTCACCACCTCCCTCATCTCCTTCCTCTTCAGGAGGAGATTCCTCTTCGGACGAAAGTAATCCGCCTTCACGTCCTCCTACGCCCACTACCCCAATGGCTAATCAGAATAACCCTGCTAGACCTTGGTTAGACCAAGATGTTGTAGCTGTACCTGGACCTCAGCATCCTTTGCCTAAGCATCCTAAAAAATGGATTACTAAGTTTGATCCCGATTCTAAATAGCTAGCGGAGGACCATATCAAGAAATTTATGTTAGACATCAGACTCCGCAACGTTGAGCATGAAGACGTAGTCTGTAGGTTGTTCCCTTACACCTTTGAGGGTAATGCGTCCACCTGGTATTTTTCCCAGCAACCTCATACTATAGCATCTTGGGAAAAATTTGAATCAATTTTCTTAGAAAAGTTCGGAGATGGCAAACCTCCGGAAGTCTTAGTCATGGATCTTTCAAACTTAAAAATGAATGCTAAAGAAAAAGTCAAGGATTTTAATCAAAGATTTTTGACCCTTAAAAATAGAATCCCTGCAGACTCTATGCTTGCGGAAAGCCTTGTAATAGCTTATTATACCAAAGACCTGCATCAAAGTATAGCTATTTGGGTGAAAAGATCCAAAAAGGCAACGTTGTTAGAAGCCTTTGAAGAGGCTGCTCAAATTGAAAAAGATATACTTAGCCTCAAAGACTCCTCTAGCAATGAGACTGAGACTGTTTCTTCTTCCAAGAAAAAGATTGAAATTCTTCCTAGGCCTCCACAAAACAAAACACAACCCGAAAACTCTGATTTGGAAAACTTAACTAAAGTTGTACAAAAGTTATCTAATCAAGTCATAGATCTAAAAAGGTCAACTGAAGAGGCTTCTTCGAGTAAAGGACCCTACAAACCTCCTTTCCGAAAACCCTTTCAAACAAACTGGCCTAATCCTAACCCTGAAGGCATGAACCTAGAAAGCTTGCAATATGATCTCCAATCAATTCTAGGAGCCCAGGATGACTTGATCCCTCCTGATTTCCCTCAAGAGGAAGTTGAGCAGGAAACTACCCAAGAAGAAGAGTCTTCTCCGAATATCTTTGGTCACCTCCTTGATAGTATCTTCCAAGCTAACTTTGAGACCGTGCACCCTTACAATACTAGGAGCAAGACTACAAACAAACCTCCAGTCGATAACACTGCAATTTTACCTCCAAAACCATCTAAATCAGTGGAAATTAAACAGAGTAATGCTAGCCCTAGATTAGATTATGATGTTGTAGAAGATCTTAAGAAATTACGGGCTAACATTTCTATTTATGAGTTGTTGAAATTTCCATTCTTGTTACAGAAGATGTTGCAAAATATTTTAGATAATGGCAAGAATGGTAATTCAAATGATAGTAAGGTTGTACAAAGCAAAGTGCCACAGAAGACTTCCACAAAAGATAATCCTGGCTCTCATGAAAAAGGAAGCCTTCCTATACCGAATGTAAATAATGTAAATAACAATGTAAGTAGTGTAAATAATTCAGATAAAGTAGTAGTAGAAAATGCGAGTAAGAAACCACAAGCAACAACTCTAAGTACTCGCAAGAATGTACCTCCTTTTCTTTTAACTTTTGAAATCTTCAACATAAATGTACATAACTGCATGGTTGACTCGGGAGCATCATCAAACGTGATGCCTTGGTCAGTCTGCCAAAAGATAAATGCTGAAGTAGAACCGTCTTCCTTGAAAATAATACAACTTGATCGAACTGATGTAAAAGTTATGGGCGAATTGAAAAATGTTTTGATTAGGTTATCATCTAACCCAAAAGTTCATCAGTTTATTGATATAATTGTGGTAGATATTCCAGAAGTATATGGCATGTTTTTGAGCAGGGACTGGTCGGAGCAGCTGCATGGTTACTTCACAACGGACTGGTCTCACCTATGGCTTCCAGAGAATGGTAAGCCCAATAAGATCAGGGTGAACCGTGAGCGTTACCTCAAGTTCACGGTAACAGACTTGAATGACCCCAATGAGCCATACACACCCCCGGTAGATTCGCCTGAAGTCCAAGGGATGGACTCCTACTTCAGAAATTTCATGGCTGAAGTTTCACCTATCAACGATCCACAACGACAATCCGAGATCAAAGCATGTACGCAACCAATAGCTCCTATCCAACCATTTTGCGAATCCGATGCAAATCAAATTTGGTCTCTATACTTTGACGGTTCCAAATCAAAAGGAGTTGGCGCAGGCTGCATCATCATTGATCCGACAGGTAATAAAACATTATTGGTTTGTAGATTAGAGTTTGAATGTACTAACAATATTGTGGAATATGAGGCTTTGTTACAAGGTCTCAGAAAAGCCTTAGACATGCACATTCAAAATCTAATTGTATTCGGCAACTCTGAGATAGTGGTCAGGCAGGTGAGAAATTCTATACATTGTCTTACCCCGCATCTCAAATGTTATCAATCTGAGGTATGGATTTTAATAAACAAATTTTCTGCTTTTAACATAAACTCTATTCCTAGATCAAGTAATGTTGAAGCAGATCTACTTGCTAATGTTGCCTCTAAACTTCTTCCTACAGATGGTTTATCTCCAAGCGCATTCTCTGTGGAGCTATTGTTTCGACCATCTATTCCTGACAATATCACAAACTGGAGGATATTTGAAGATGATCAGCAGATCATCAATTTTCTGCACATGGAAGAAACCTTTCAGGGCGTCGTGATAGATGAACAAACCCATGATGACAATTTACATGACTTTACGGTAATACCTAATCCGAAATCTCCTGAAGTTCTATCGAACATGGTAAATTTCATACCCAAATCTGTTGTTAGACTAGAAAAGTTTTATGATTTTGAAGATAAATTCAAAAAGATGGTCAACTGCAAAACAAATAGTTCCTCATTGTCTTATGAGAAAGTTAATCTAGGAACTAGTGAAAATCCTCAATGTATCAATTTAGGCTTGGGATGTAGTAAACAAGAAAAAACTTCTTTCATCAAGTTATTCAAAGAATTCAAGGATGTGTTTTCTTGGACTTATGACGATCTTAAAACATTCGACCCTAATATTATTCAGCATGTCATCCCGATGAAGCCCCAAACCTTGCCCTTCCAACAGAAATTGAGGAAAATGCATCCTAAATTAGAACCGACCGTACAAAAAGAACTCAATAAACTCCTTAGTGCTAAGATAATTTTTCCTGTTAGGCATACTCAATGGGTATCCAACCTCGTCCCAGTGCGGAAGAAAAACGGGGAGATTCAACTTTGTGTCAATTTTCGGAACCTCAATAAAGCATCTGATAAAGATAATTATCCCGTCCCTCCCATGGAACAGATACTACAACAAGTATCTGGTTCCGAGAGGCTGTCCTTACTGGATGGTTTCTCCGGATACAACCAAGTCTTAATGTCTCCGTAGACCAATTGAAAACTACTTTCTGTACCCCGTGGGGCACTTATGCTTATCGCAAAATGCCCTTTGGATTGATTAACGCCGGTGCTACCTTTCAGAGAGCAATGGATATTTCTTTCAGAGGCTTGATCAATCGCTTCGTAGTAGTCTACCTAGACGATGTGACCATTTACTCTAAAAACAAAAACGATCATCTAGCTCACCTACGAGTTGTTCTGCTACGATGTCGTAAATACGACATTTCCTTGAACCCTAAGAAGTCCATTTTCGCAGTAGAATAGGGTAAACTGCTAGGTTTTATTGTGTCTAGTGATGGAATGATTATTGACCCCGAGAGGACCCAGGTCATTGCCAAACTTCCCCCACCTACCACCAAGAAATCTATGCAGTCCTTCCTTGGTCAGATCAATTTCATGAGAAGATTTGTCCCCGGTTTCTCCGAAATGGTCAGACCTCTGCAAAACCTGATTAAGAAGGACACCCAATATCACTCGGGACCTACTGAAAACCAAGCTTTCAACGATATAAAGAAGGCCATAATCGACGCTCCGTCTCTCATGAGCCCCGATTTCTCTCAAGATTTCACACTTTATACTTTTGCCTCCAATCATTCCTATGCTGCGGTTCTTACTCAAAAGAACTCTGAAAACAATGAAGTACCCATCGCCTTTATGAGCTCTGCTTTCAAAGGTGCTGAACTTAACTACCCAGCGGTTGATCGGCAAGCCTACACTGTCTTCAAGGCAGTTAAGCATTTCCAGTCATATCTTTTGAAGTCGAGGACGAAGATCATTGTCCCTTACCCTGCCGTTAGGAACTTGTTAGTGCAAAAGGAGTTAGGAGAGAAAAGAGCCAACTGGGTCACCTCCTTGTAGGAATTTGACCTAGAGATCACCCCAGCGCAGATCATGAGAGGCCAAGGGTTGTGTAAATTGGTAGTTGATTCAGAAACTGAACAAAAAGAAGATAGTGATACGTCAGACCTAGAACACCACGATCAGAATATGATTTGTTGCACGCAAAACTTTGTGAGCCCCTGGTATGACGATATTAGGCACTGTCTTCAACATGGATCAACACCTCGCCACCTTGACCCTGCTAAGATAAGAGCTTTGAGACTAAATTCCACCCCCTTTCATCTAATCAACGGTATACTGTTTCGTCAAAATTTTGACGGCGTACTGATGCGTTGTCTTGAAAAGGACAAAGCAGAGAAAGTCTTGCTTGAGTTGCATGCAGGAGAAGCTGGTGGTCACTTTGGTGGCGAAACCACTGCACATAAAGTCTTAAGATCCGGTTACTACTGGCCTACACTCTTCAGAGACGCCCATGCCTTATGCCGAAAATGTATCATTTGTCAAAAAGCATCAGGGCGACTGCCAAAACCAACCTTCCCCTTGCAACCCGTCACAGTCGATTCTCCTTTCCAGCAATGGGGCCTTGATATATTAACCCTCCATCCTCACAGCAACACAAGTATATTGTGACAGCCACTGATTACTTTACTCGATGGTCTGAAGCTGTCGCACTAAAAAGGGTTAACACAAGTCAGGTGATCACTTTTCTGAACACGAATATTATTACTTGCTTTGGCATCCCTGATTGTCTAGTCTTTGACAATGCTTCATACTTTTCCTCTCTTGAAATGACCGAGTTTGCCTTAGAAAAAGGAATAAAGCTCAAGTATTCTGCTAGTTACTACCCCCAGGGTAATGGCTTAGTAGAATCAACCAACAAGAACTTGATCAAGATTATCAAGAGAACTGTGGCTGAAAATCACAAGAATTGGCACAACGCACTACTAAACGCACTGTGGGATGATAGGGTAACACCCAAAGCCACTATAGGTAACTCTCCCTTTTTCCTTGTTTATGGCAGAGAATCCATTTTACCACCTCACATTCTTCTTTCGTCGCTCCAATTGTCGCAAAAGGTTCAAGAAGAAGAATGCCCCCCTTTAGAAAGCCGCATTAACGCTCTGATGAAGCTAGAAGAAGTGAGAACTCAAGCCAAGCATAAACTAAACCAACATCAACAACTAATTAAAAGCTGTTTTGATTCTAGTTCTGCTTCCGATAGAAATTTTGAAGTAGGCGATCTCGTTCTAAAGTGGGACAAACTGCATGAAGGGAAGGGTGAACACACTAAATTTCAAAATCTGTGGCTTGGGCCATTTCTGATTGCTGAAAAGTTGGGTCCTAGTTCGTTCCGCCTGCAGAGTCTTGAAGGGCAGCTTGACACTTACCCGGTGAATGGCCATGCCCTGAAAAGATACTTTGCCTAAATTCTTTTTTTTGTATATTATGTAAATATTTCCTTATTTTGCTTTTGTTTTCATTTTGTGATTTTGATTTCATTTATCAGTTCTGTGAGTTTGTGAGTCTTCAAAGCATACGCAAGTTTGTATACTGAGCCATTCAGACATAGGCTGTAGAAAAATCTCTTCGATGAAATAACTACTGGAAGATTGTACATACATCAATATATTTCTCAAAATGATATTGGAAAATGTTGTTTGAAGGAAGTTTACTGATTTCAATCTCTAAGTAAAGTTCGTCGTGATTATCCTTATCTTTTTACGCTGTCCCTTTTTCGTAAAGGAATGACTCAACAAGGATGACTCCCTGTCAAGTTAAGCTATTTTAGAAATAAAACATTTCTGGATTTGAATTAAGGACAGTATGAAAAAGTCTGATGAGGTCTGAAAATTATGAAAATATATCAAGATTTTTCCGCGTCACCCCGCTCAGCTATCTATAAAAAGAAAAACAAAATAAAAAATATCAATAAAGAGCTGTGGGAAGTGTTTATAAACCCGCCGGGATACTGAACAGGTCTGCTGGCAGCGGGGCAATGCAAACATGGCGCCAAGACAACTTCGCCGGGGTACTGAACAGGCCTGCTGGCAGCGAAGCAATGTCGGGTA
>CBVK0100228096.1:0-25947 GCA_900067695.1 Picea abies | reverse complement strand
CCTTAACATATCCTCTAATACTTGATTCACTCTTTCTGTCTGTCCGTCGGTTTGAGGGTGATAGGCGGAGCTAAACAACAATTTGGTCTCCAAACCAACCATCAGTGATTTCCAGAAATTGGAAATAAATCTTGTGTCTCTGTCAGACACTATCTCTTTCGGCATACCGTGTAGTCTGAATACCTCTTTCATGAATACCTAGACGATATCTATCGCTTTGCAGGTCGATTTGACGGGGATGAAATGAGAAGACTTGCTCAGTTTATCCACTACCACCATAATGACATCGTTCTGTTTGGTTGAAGTTGGTAATCCAATGATAAAATCCATGGAGATGGTTTCCCATTTCCATTCTGGGATGGGTAAAGGGTGTAATAGTCCTGCTAGGTGTCGATGTTCTGCTTTAACCTATTGGAACTCTATGCATTGGGCCAAATATTTGGATATGTCCTTCTTCAATCCGGGCCAATAAAATTGTTTTCGGGTGGCAGTGATAATTTTCTGGTATCCTGGGTGACCAGTGTAGGGTCTTTTATGTAGTTCATCCATGATGAACCTCTTCAAGTCGTCACGATTTGGAATGTACAGTCTATCTCTATAAGTGAGCAGACCTCCTTCGGTCATCTGGTAGCCTTCATATTTTCCTCCAGCAGGTTCTTGCTGTAGGTATATGGTCACAGTCTGAACGAAGGAATCTGTTTCTTGTGCATTTCTGACTCTGTTCTTGACATCTGTCTCGTAGGTACTCACCGTTGCCAGGTGAATTGTTTTCAAGCTTCTGCTAAGGGCATCGACCACCCTATTTTCCTTCCCTTTGAGGTGTTTGATTTCAAAATCAAATTCGCTAAGGAGGGACATACATCTATCTTGTCTAGAATTGAGCTTTGGTTGGTTGAACAAATACCGTAATCCACAGTGATCTGTCATAAGTACAAATTTTCTTCCCAAGAGGTAATGCCTCCACATTTTTAAGGCATGCACTATGGCAGCCAATTCTAGATCATGAGTCACATAGTTGACCTCATGTTCATTCAATTTTTGGGATTCATAGAAGATCACCTTTCCTTCCTGCATAAGACTCCTCCGATCCCTTCCTTACAGGCATCTGTGCACACAAGGAAGTCAGCTTCTGGGTCAACGATTTTCAACATGGGTGCATGGGTTAGTAGATGTTTCAAGGTTTGAAATCTTTCTTCACATTGCTGTGTCCACAAAAATTTTGTCTCCTTCTTCTGGAGGGAAGTGATTGGACAACCAATCTTGGAGAATCCTCTTATAAATCTCCTATAGTATCCCACCAATCCCATAAAGGATCTGATGTCTGAAACATCCTTTGGGGTAGGAAATTCCATGATAGACCTGATCTTGTCAGGATCTACTGCTACCCCTTCCTCGGACATAACATGTCCCAAGTAGTGTATTTTCTTCTGAAAGAAGTCACATTTGCTGAATTTAGCATAGAGCTAATGCTCTCTTAGCACTTGCAACACAAGTCTAAGGTGCTCTTCATGTTCTTCTCTATTCTTAGAGTAGATTAATATGTCATCAATAAAAACTAGTACAAATTTATCTAAAAATTTACTGAGTACATTGTTCATTAAGCACATGAAAGTGGCATGGGCATTGGTTAACCCAAATGGCACTACCACAAACTCATAATGACCATACCGTGTCCGGAAAGCGGTTTTATGGATGTCTTCACCCTTGATTTGGACTTGATGGTATCCTGACCTCAAGCCAATCTTTGAGAAAATAGACGCTCCTCCCAACTGATCGAATAGATCATCGATCCTGGGCAAGGGGTACTTGTTATTTATGGTTACTTTATTGAGTTGTCTATAATCTATACACAGTCCAAGGGTGCCATCCTTATTTTTCACAAACAGGACTGGTGCTCCCCATGGGGACACACTGGGTCGGATATAACCCTTATCCATCATTTCTTTCAATTGTAATTTGAGTTCCACTAACTCAGGTGTGCTCATCCGGTAGGGTGTCCTAGACACCTGCACCACTCTTGGTGCAATCTCTATCGAGAAGTCAATGTCTCTTCTCGGAGGTAGACCCGGTACCTCTTCCGGAAACACATCTCTATATTCTCTCAGGATAGGGTGATCATCAGGGCTTGGTTTAACACCTTCGATGGTTTTTAACACCTGTATTGCATATAGGGGACATCCCTTTCGACAATACTTTCTCATTTGTAGGGCTGATATTTGCCTCATCGAGACCGGTTTTCAGATCCCTTGAAGGGTTATCCTTTTTCCTTCTTTGCTCACACATTCTAAGGTTTTATGGTAATAGTCCAGTTTGGCTTTATGGGCGGCCAACCAGTCCATACCAATCAATAGATCGTATGATACCAGGGGTAATACATTAAGGGTTGGAATTCACCCAACCTTAGTTGGCAGGCTGGTATGACCTCTACTACCTTTCTTTTGGTGCCAGTGGCTAACTGTACCAACCATGACTTAGTTTTATTTCGTGGCTGTAGCTTACACTTATCAACAACTTTAGGGGCTATATAACTCAAATTTTAACAAGGGTCAATCAAAACAGACACTAGATGGTTGAAAATCATACCTTCTATTTCCACCACTGAAGCTTGGTGGTCAGCTTGGTTATTATCCAATGCTGCATAGATCTACGACACACTCCTTGCCACATCATTGATTGTGGGAGCTTCCTGAATGTTATAAAATTTTCGACTATTCTGTTGTCGGTATGGACAGTCTCTCACGAGATGCTCTTCTCCGCAACCCCAACATTTCAGAGGTTCTTTCTTTGGGTTATTAGTCTTCATGGGTATAGGTCCAGAATTTTTATTTCCATCCACCGAGGGAAAGTTATGTTGGAGTACAATTCGAGCTGGAAAGTTCATTCTGGGGTTCTTCTTGTAGTTCTTAAATCCTGAGGATTTGATCCCCTTTTTATGAAATCTCGAACCACTCTTCTGTTTCTAGTCTCCACGAGACTCTGCCCGATGTCCATATTGTTCATTACAATATGTTGCTTTTCGAATAGTGTCTTCTAAGGTCTTTGGCTCGTCGAATTTGATTCGGTTCTGGTATTCCTTGGGTAGCCCACTGATGAAGTGTTGTGCCTTTTCCTTCTCTGCTTTGATGTAGGGTACATATCTCAATAAGTCGAGGAATTTGTTGACATATTCCTCTATAGTAAGTTGCCCCAGTTTGAGTTCATAAAACTCTTTAGCCTTCTCGTCGAAATATCTTTCCGACAAATACTTCTTCCAGAAGTACTTCTCAAACCGTTTCCAAGACAGGTCCTCCTTGCAGACCCCTTTCATGTTCTTAAGATCTTCCCACCAGATGGAAGCTTTTCCATTCAGATTAAAAGTGGCCACTCGGGCCTTCAAATTTTCTGAAAAATCATGGACTCTAAAATATTTCTTCAGTCCAAGTAGCCAGGCCTTGACTTCCTCTCCCTTCTTTATCTCACCATCGAAAGAGGGAGGTTTGGCCTTTCTGAATTCCTCAAATTTATGACCCTTGTAAGTCTTTTGCTTCTTTTGTTTTCTTCGAGAATAGGAACTGGTCCTGCTGCTGGAAGAACCTTCCGAATCACCAGCTTCCTTCTTAGTGGAATCATCTGGTGCTGGTCCTTTACCTATGGGATGGACCTTTCTTGACATGCTTTTCTCAGTATGGCCACTGACACGACCATGATTCTGCATTTCAGGTTCATGCTGCATTTGTCGCTATAGGTCGGATAAGCTCTGCCGTAAAAATGCATTAATTTCAGTTTGTTTTTCTTGTTCTTTCATCATCCTTTCATTGTCAGCCTTCCAGCCTTGCAATTCAATCATGAGACTCCTCACAGTCTCAGCTATATCTGGAGGGGTTCCTATTTCTCTTCTTTCGTCAGACTCTTCGTCTCTATTGCGGGAGCCTTCTCCCATCTCTTGGGGAGTCACCATTCTCTACGTCTGTAGTTTCCCGTGGCTGATCCCCCGCTTGGGTGAAAAGAAAAATGCTGGTTATTAGTCAGGAGTTAAATACATTTTATAATCTGTGCATAAATTTATAACTCTTTCACATGCACACACAGTCGAGTTCTCGTTTCCAAGTTTTAATTCTGGACAAGAGAGTTAAGTTAGGAGGTCACTCCTCGTAGGAGTGCTTCGAACAGAGCTTATGCACAACTCATGCATGAGCCCCATCAGGCTGAGTGTTGTAACCATGCTCTGATACCACTTTGTCACATACCCACTACCTAAATGAGATTTTTTTGGTCCTCTGCTGAATCAGATCCCCTAAATATCCATGGAGGACCAGCGTAAGCTAGATCTTTCTCTCTCTCTCCATTCTCAGGTAATCGCGGGTCACGATCACAGTTCAAATAAATGCAGTGTCGCTTTAATATTTCACATCTCGGCGCTACGGTAATGTCAAACCGTTTGGCTTTGCAACCGCCGAACCCCGATAGGGCTAGAGAACAACCAATGAGAACAGGCCCCGTCACACGGTTAAGTGGAGTGAAGGTGGCGGAGGGGAAAGTGCGACACGATAGTCGATAGGACCAGAGGGAGCCCCACTTCACGCCACACTATTTCGGACCCCCCCCCATTAAAGGCAGAATGACAAGGGGGATCCAGAATCCACTTGAGCGTCGTTGATCATGATGGATTAATCTCGACCGTTCGAGAGTTACACGTCCAATTCCGGACCCCCCCCTTAAAATAAGAATGGCAAGGGGGCTCCGGAATGCATCCTCAACCGTAGATTTGGGCGGGTGGACTCTGTCCATCCAGATCTGCTTGCTACTTACCCTAATGTGCATTCACGCTCCGATGTAAAACTAGCATCTCTTCCTCACATCTGATGGTCGTTACAACCCTTGAGATTTCCCGAAGAAATCTTGTCCGTTCATCGGGATTTAGCCACATCCTGTCGTCTTGACATTATGGGTTGGGATTTTTCAAGGCAAGAGCCCAAGTTTTTGTCAGTGGAACTCCCGAATCCCCAATTCCCGATTTCCCGAAACGGGTAATCTCTCAACACGTCACCTCCTTAAATCGAACGGCTCACAACTGCTCCAGGGTTTCCACCATGGAAAGTCCCGATCCCTTTTCAACAGGAATCCCGATTCCGTGATTCCCGATTTCCCAAAATGGGAGATCTCGCGACACGTGTCCTTTGTTAATCGAACAACTCAGATCTATTCCGGGGTTTCCACAATGGAAAGTCCCGATCCTCTTGTCAACAGGAATCCCGATTCCCCGATTCTCGATTTCCCAAAATGGGAGATCTCGCGACACGTGGCCTTCGTTAATCGGACGACTCATAACTGCTCTAGGGTTTCCACCATGGAAAGTCCCGATCCCTTGTCAACAGGAATCCTGATTCTGCGATTCTTGATTTCCCAAAATGGGAGATCTTGCGACACATGGCCTCCAGTAATCGGACGACTCAGATCTATTCCGGGGTTTCCACAATGGAAAGTTTCGATCCCCTGGGGTGTTAACCCTCGGATATCTTCTGACCGATCCAACGACTGTCGGGTTTTTCAGTCGAAATCTGACGGCTCAGATAGAGTCCTATCTTGTGGGCTCTCCCACGACTTCCTAAATGTGGAAAGATCCACGATTCATATACTCTCATGGATCTTGGGGATCCATGGTCCTAAACTCTTCTCTACCCACAAAGATACAAGAAAACAAAGTGGTAAGGCATTTAACGCCCTACTTTATCCTACTAATCTAACAATCGTGGGTGACTGCAGATTCCCCGACGAAATCTCGTCCGTCCTTTAATACCTATCCGGGTTAATACACTTAACACTCCAGCTTCCTCTTACCAAATCTAACGATCATAAGTGACCACAGATTTCCATATGTTATCTCGTCCATCGATTCGTTACTTCATCCTTATGCTACCATCTTGGGCTTTTCAAGAGGGTTATACCTCTTCATGTAGGGTTAATAAGGCCTTACGCCTTCACAATCGCCTTCCCGGTACCTGTTGGGCTTTTCAAGGAATGTATCTCTACAGGGAGACTCACTCAGGGTACTATCTGAGGCAGATAAGGGTATCGTCCACCTGAAAACCAGACATGAAGTCTGAATTAGCTCGATACGCATGTAAATAACAATTCATGAGGACATATGCTATATATAGTCTCTTCCATACAAATATACAACTACTAGTACTGATCAAAACATCCTATAGACATTCTTACAATGAATTCATTCACAACTTATGGGCATAATCATCAGAATAAACATATATATATATATATATATATATATATATATATATATATCAAGATGCCAGAGGAAAAACACTTATGAAAAATAACACCAAGGGTTATGCAATTGCTGAGAGGGGTGCTCGTTTCCACCCAACCATAGACTTAGCGACTCCCAACGGATTTACCACTAGCCACCCCCGAGTTGAGACCACGATGCTGTGAGACTACGTCTCTGTTTTCTAGTGACCAGGAGCAAAGGTTGCAATCCTTCCTCTCTGCTATCACTCACTCTACGTAATGCCAGAGTTCTCCCCTTGCGTCTGCCCCCAATCGCTTCCACCCCACGCCTTATCCTCTTGCGAGGTTACATGTGGTGCGATTACCCTCGCACTGGTCAGGCCTGATGGCTCTATGGATGGGCGGTTCACCTCCCATCCCTCATTAAGACATCTACCTATAATCCTGCGAGACATTTAATTCAGAGCCATCGAGTCGCTTTTGGTTCTCCAGGCTAGTGGAGTCCAAATACGGTATTAATTCTCAGTGGAAGTTAACGCCACCTTTCCAGGTGCGTTCCACCGCCATCGTGGTCTCTTTTTCTACACATCCCCTCTCAACAGTCCTGCAATAAAATTCATAATGTTATTCACATTTATTGACCTTTTCCTCAAGGTCCATTTACATGACATATTCACATTCATGAGTTTGCCATAGTTCTTGGGCAGTCCAGTTATTTTTACAAACTGGGGGAAACAGGGTGTTACACTTCGAATGCTTGCAAATGGTTCTACATTGAATTACATCGAAGAAAAGTGGCTAATTTTTAAAGAAGAACCTCGTAATGTTAGACTTTCATTGGAAGCTGATGGTTTCAATCCATTTGGAGAGCTTCGTTCTACGTACTCAGTGTGACCTGTTTTTTTTTATAAACAATAACCTTCCTCCTTGGATGTCAATCAAGAGAGAGCACACAATGTTGGCGATGATTGTTCCAGGTATTCAATTACCTTTTATTTTCTTTAAAGTATGACAAAATATTTCATTTCTTTGTTTCGTGCATGGTAATTATGTCTTTTATATATAACGCCATATAGATATGTATAATTAATCATGTATGTTGAACCAATTAGGTAAGTACCAGGTTAAAGATATGACCGTATGTATTGATCCTCTTATCGATGAGTTGTTGAAGTTATGGGCTAGCGTTACTATGTATGACATCTCTATACGAATAGGGAAAAAATGATTTCAAGTCCATGGAATACTATCATGGAAAATTCATGATGCTCCCGGGTTAACACATTTTTGTGGTATATTGTTACTTTCTTTTATGATTTAATATTATATATATTTATTGAAAATATCATGCATTATTTTAAATTGTAACTCTAATTCTCTACATTAATTCATATATCTTGTAGGTCTTCAAAGAAAGGGTAAATTTGCATGCCCAATTTGTGGTCCCAGGGTAAAATCTCGTCATTCAAGGAGTTTAGGAAATGAAGTGTTTGATGAGTATAAACACTTTCTGCCTAAGAACCATAGTTATCGAACTACATACAATGCAAAATCCAATGGTAAAGAAGAGAATGGAAAAAAAACCACGAAGAATGACACCTCACCTATGAAAGTTGGAATATATTAGAAATCATCAAGGTATGCAAATTATTTATGTATGATATATTATATAAATATTTGGTTAATTTCATTAGTATTCATTTCATTTTGTTTGATTAATTAGTGTTAATTTCATTTTGTTGATGTTTCAAGAATTTCGTTAAGGCACGAATGGGCTTCCATGAGGAAAGAAAAGTTACCCGATGCAATTCAGTAGGTTGCCATACTATGAGCACCTACAAATAGTTCATCTATTTGATACAATGCATATCGGGAAGAACATAACTGAATTGTTATGGCGAATATTAGATGGAAGGAATAACAAAGAGAGAATTTGAAAGATTTGTAGTGACATCCAGGAAGCTAATCATGCATTGCAAAGTGTTATTATTAATTCTAATATTGATGGTCGTGAACAAAATACTAGTCTTCCTTGGTTATCGACGAAGCAACAAAACAATATTGTAAAAGAGGTAATTTGAAAAATTAGGTTTCCGACGGGGTTTTCGTCGAACATACAAAATATCTTAACGAAAAAAAGTGATTTTGGTGGGGTTAAAACACATGACTGGCATACATTCATTAAGGTAATTAGTAGTTTATAATATATTTCCTTATTGCTAGTATGCATTTTTTGGGAAAAAATAATAATTATTTGTTTTTTGTTATAGTATGTTCTACCTTTATCTCTCCCAGACGACTTTGATAACAACATAAAACAAATTATTTATGTACTTGGAAAATACATGAGGTAAGTAATGTTTTATATGAAAAATGTACTTTTTATGTGATTTGTAGCGGAACTTATTGACATATTTGTTGATATTATGGTAGCTTCGAGAGGTATGAACCTCTATTGTGACCTATGACGAGATTAGAATATTCCAGAAGGGAGCAAAGAAGTAAAGGAAACCCTAGATGAGATGTTGACTGCAGAAATATAATTAATGTGAATTAATTAGTACCCAGAAGGAGAAGTCGACCCCAGTAAGTCTACTATACCACTATAAATATAGGGCGCCATTTCTCATTATTCACACTTCTCAGAATTGCAGAGAGCAGTTTCTGCGCATTGCAATTGACAGTTTTGTGCGCAAGTTTCTGGGGAAGGTGTTGTGCCAGTTTCTGAGTGGGACTATCTAATCAGCTTGGTTTCTATTATTTCTTGTTGCATTATCCTTGCTTGGCTATTGATTGCTACCAATATTATTCTCTTTCAAGGTCAAGGTGCTCGGAGGGTGGCTTCGGCCTATGGTTGGGTCACAATGGTATTTTCAATGGTAAAACGAGCACACTCTTTCATAATCTAACAGGTTATGGGCCCACACCTTCTTCATTTAGTCTAAACGCTGGAAGGAAGCATAGCCTCTAGGGTATTGATCTCCCTGAGGAACTTTCGCTAGGGTTACTAGCAGGAGAAACTTCCAAAGACATTGCCGCTAGGGTTACTAGTAGGAGTAGCTTCCAAAGACACTACCGCTAGGGTTACTAGAAAAATCAGTTGCAGAAACTGTAACCTCAGATCCAACACCTTGCGATGGAACATCTCACTCAAAAAGAAGATATTCATATGCACCCTAACTCAACGCACCTTTTGGCTCTCTTAGAAGACAGAAATGACGAAGTTGAAGTTCTGGATCAAGGCATGACCAGTTACCAGTCAACCAAAGACATGTGTGAAACAATCAGTATTTTACGCTACTCAACACTTGCTGGAACGATTGGAGATGACATGTGGATAATCGATAGCAGATCTTCTAGGCACATGACGGGAGATCAAGCTAGACTCTCAAATATAAATGAGAAGAAGACCTCGTACAAGGTAGAGCTTGGAGACAAAACCACTTATTCCGTGGAAGGATTTGGACAAGCCACCATCAAAATGAAAACATGTAATTATGTTCACTTAAGCAATGTTTTATATGTACCCGGTTTAGAAAATAATCTTGTATCAATATCTTGCCTAGAAGACAAGGGAAACAAAATAGCTTTCGTGGATGGAAAAGTGTTATCATGGCATAAAGACTCCAGTATAGAGAATGCTAGGGTTATCAAAAGTCGTGAAGGAAATTTGTACAGACTATTAGAACAAAATGAAGAAGCTCTTGTACATGACGAAGTTAACCCTAATGAACTTTGGCACATAAGGTATGCTCATATTAATTATCAATCATTACCCTTTATCAAAATAATGGTTTTAGGAATACCAGAGTTGCAATCTACACACGAAGGAATCTGCAAAGGATGTACCCTTGGGAAGAATATCAAGAAACCATTCCCAAGCAACAATAATAGATCTAAGGAGATTCTAGATCTAATACACTTAGATGTTTGTGGTCCGATGCCAGTAAAATCTCTAGGAGGATATTTTTACAACATAATATTCATAGATGACTATTCAAGAAAGACTTGGCTATACCTACTGAAGACAAAAGACGAAGTATTCAACAAGTTTCAAGAATTCAAAGTAGATATAGAAAAACTCATGAACAAGAAGATCAAGACATTAAGAATAGATAATGGAGGAGAATACACCTCGAAGGAATTCGTTGCATTCTACAAATCGATAGGGATTAGGAGGGAGCTGGCTGTTCCTCATAATCCTCAACAAAATGGTGTAGCAGAAATAAAGAATAGATCTATTGAAGAAACCGTAAAAGCCTTACTGAATGATCAAGGTCTATCCATGTTCTTATGGGGAGAAGCAACAATGACAACAATATATGTGCAGAACATAAGTCCTCATCGTATATTGAAGGACATGACACCAGAAGAAGCCTTCACAGGTAAGAAACCTAATGTGGAAAACCTAAGAATATTTGGATGTCCTGTTTTCTCTCACATTCCCAAGGACAAAAGGAATAAACTAGAACCCTCAGGAAAGAAAGGGATATTCGTGGGATATAGTGATTCATCCAAGGCTTACATAATATATATTCCAGAACAACACAAGATCGAGGTCAGCAGAGACGTAATGCTCAATGAAAGGATGGCCTTCAAGAAATCCATCAAAGAAAATATAAAAGAATAAGAGATTGAAGAACTTGATGAAGAAAGCACATAAAACGTAAATGACGAAAAGGAACTACCTGATCATCCTATGGAGCCATGTGAAAACATTGATTCAGATATCATACCTAAGACCAAGAAAAGACCAGCTTGGCTTGAAGCCACCTTACAAGACGCAGAAAGACTCAAAGTTCCAGAAGGAACATTCAGAAAGAGTAAAAGACCTAAAAGATTCTCAAGTTATGCAACATACATGGAAAAGCTTCTAGATGAAGAACCTACCACATTTGAAGAAGCAGTTCAAAAGGAACAATGAAAAGAAGCTATGAAAGAATAACATCAATCCATTATGAAAAACGAGGTATGAGAAATCGTACCAAGACCTAAAGAAAAATCGCTGGTAACTTCAAAATGGGTGTACAAGATCAAACATGCAGTAGACGAAAGCGTGGATAAATACAAGGCAAGATTCGTAGCTAGAGGGTTCTCCCAGAAGGAGGGAGAAGATTATGACAAAACATTTTCTCCGGTGGCTAGATATACTTCCATTAGAGCTATCATATCTCTTGCCGCTTCCATGGGATGGAACTTAGATCATATGGATGTAAAGACAACTTTCCTCAATGGAGCTATTGAAGAAGAATTATATATTGAACAACCTCAAGGGTTTGAGGTACATTCCAGAGACACTCACATTTGCATATTGAAGAAATCTCTATATGGACTCAAGCAAGCTCCAAGGGCTTTGTATGCCAGAATGGACAACTATCTAATGATACTTGGTTTCTCCAAGAGTCATGCAGATCCAAACCTTTACTATAAATACATAGACAATGCACTTGTAATCCTACTACTATATGTTGACGATCTATTCATAATAGGTGAAGAGTCTCTCATTATCCAGTGCAAGAATAAATTATCTTTTGAATTTGATATGAAAGATCTAGGTCTCATGCATTATTACTTGGGACTAGAGGTATGGAAGAAGCATGATGAAGTATTCCTTGGACAAGGAAAGTACGCAATAAAGATCCTTAAAAAATTTGGAATGATGGATTGTAGGTCCATGGACACTGCTATGAATGTGGATATAAGGAAAGTGAAAGTTCCAGATTCCGATCCAGTAGATCCATATCTATATCGACAACTAATTAGGTCATTGATATATTTGGTAAATACTGAACCAAACATTTTCTTTGTCGTGAATACACTAATCCAGTTCCAGGTGGAACCAAGACATGAGCATTGGATAGCTGCAAAGCATGGATTAAGATATATTCAGGGAAAAATAAACTATGGTTTGAGATATACCGCATCCAACAATATACAACTTCATGGATTCATAGACTCAGATTGGGAAGGAAGTGCAGAAGGCAAAAATAACACTTCAGGTATGTGTTTCAACTTGGGCTCCGCTATGATATCTTGGGGCAGGAAGAAACAAAAGTTTTTCGCACTTAGCACAACAGAAGCAGAGTATATGGAAGCATGTGAAGCATGCACTGAAGCAATATGGTTAAGGAAGTTAATCTTTGATTTATTTGATCAGATTCTAGAATCAACCATAATATATTGTTATAATCAAAGTTGTATAATATTATCAGAACAACCCGTGTTTCATGAAAGGTCGAAACACATTGAGATCAAATACTACTTTATTCGAGATAAATTCCAAGAAGGGGAGGTAAAGCTCGAGTATATCCCCCCCGACGAGTGGGCAACAGACATTCTGACAAAACCTCTATCCAGAATTAAGTTTGCATATTTCTGAGAGAAGATGGGGATCATGGAAATATCTCCCTTAGCTGAAAGGGAAGACTCTCTAGGTTAGGAGGGAGAACAAAAATATTATTGAAACATTTATCTTTGTGATTGAAAAATAGTCCAGATTGGACAGATTCTTTCTTGTTCGGAAAGTGGATTGATACTTTTGATGGACAACAATTTCCCATTGTGGTTAACATGGGAAATGGTCCAGATTGCTGATGTATCATAGACAATGACTTACCATTGTGGTCAACATGAGGAGTGGTCTAGGGTAGTCTCTCTTCTTGAGGGTTACTCAAGAAGACTGGCCCGCCTCGCCGAACAATGATTTCTCATTGTGGTTAACATGAGGAATGGTACATTTTGGAAGTTGATGCAGGACAGTCTTTTCCTCTTGTGGTTAACAGAGGAAATGGTTTGGACAGTCATTCCTTAGGGTTTATACATTCTCTCTAGGTTGCACTTTGATTAGTGTAGGAGGAATGGCCCAGGGTGGGGAATGGTCCAGGCTCAGCAATCAGGGGCAGACATTCCTTAGGGTTTATACATTCTCTCTAGGGTGCACTTTGATTAGTGTAGGAAGAATGGCCCAGGGTGGGGAATGGTCCAGGTTCAGAAGACAGGACAATTATTCTTCCTTGTTTGAGAAGAATAGTCCAGATATCTCATTGTTGTACTCTAAGGGCATATATTCTTTCATATATCACAAACGTGAGTGAAAGGTTGGCCCAGATGATTCAGTTTATTTTAACAATATTTTTCTGTGCAGGTTGGCATCAGATGATTGTTATGGAGACTGCTTGTCTCTAGACAACAGAGATATACTACTGTGGTGGATTTGTTCCACTGTTTGTGACTATGTGTCACGTTTTGAGTAGTTGCGTACTACCATGGATAAACATAGGTGTGTTCTATCAATTGATATTGTACCAGTTGTCATAGGAGATTATCCAATTGGATAATAATGACGATGCTCGTGATACTACCAGTTGAATGGTATGTTTGTGCTCAAGACCATACCTCCCTAGCTAGGAGGGAGTGTTGATATTATGGTAGCTTTTGGAGGTATGAACCTCTATTGTGACCTATGACGAGACTATAATATTTTGGAAGGAAGCAAAGAAGTAAAGGAAACCCTAGATGAGATGTCGGCTGTAGAAATATAATTAATGTGAATTAATTAGTACCCAGAAGGAGAAGTCGGCCCCAGTAAGTCTTCCAGACCACTATAAATACAGGGCACCAGTTCTCATTATTCACACTTCTCAGAATTGCAGAGAGCAGTTTCTGTGCACTGCAGTTGGCAGTTTTGTGCGCAAGTTTCTGGGTGGGACTACCTGATCAACTTGGTTTCTATTCTTGCTTGGTACATTAGCCTTGCTTGGCTATTGATTGCTATGATCATTCTTCTCTGTCAAGGTCAAGGTGCTCGGAGGGTGGCTTCGGCCTATGGTTGGGTGACAAGGGTATTGTCAATGGTAAAACGAGCACACTCTTTCATAATCTAACAATATTATGTTTTATATGCAAATTTGTGTATGCCTTGATATTATTTTATTGCATCATTTTTAGGTGGCTTTCATCAAAAGAAATCCATAAAGAAGATATAAGGTATTGGAAGAGAGAAATTACCCGACTAATGTGTCAAATGCAACAATATCTACCTCCAACATTTTTCAATGCACAAGAACACTACTTCATACACCAAGTTGAGGAGATTGAATTATGTGGGCTAGTACACACAAGGTCGATGTGGATGGTGGAGAGGCAGTTGAAGTCATTGAAGGATTTTGTTAGACAAAGAGCACGTCTTGAGGGTTCTATGGTTGAGAGATATATGGTATATCAATGCATGGTGTATATTAGTGAATATCTACCTAAATTAGCAGAAAATATCAATGTGCCTCACATTTGGCATCTCGACTCCATCAACAAATTTGAAGGGGAGGTCCTATAGGGGAAAGGTAAAATGAGGACTGTGAAAGGTAATTATTAGATGTTGACATAGATTTAATATATTACACATTTATTTTTCCAATTTTATTTTATCATACTGATTTTTTGTATGTTTCATTTTTTGCATATTGAACTATATTAAACTATGCCTTTATTAACAATAACTAATTAATGATATTAAAATCATATAGTTGCTTGAGAGGGATGCTTTACATTTATACATTGCAAACAACCTTGATTGGATGGAGCATTGGATATAATATTGTGAAGAATACTTTGATAGGTGATCATGGAAAGGGGTGAGTAAGATGATTAAAACAACACATCGTCATCGAGGTCAATTTCCTAATCTTACGTCAAGGGAAGTTGATTTATCCTTTGGTTTAAAAGATAAACATGAAAGTAAATTGTTTACCCACATTTCCCTAGTTTTTTCCCAATTTTTCAATGTATTTGGTTTGTTTAATTTTTGAAATATATATTTACTAAGTCCTATATGACCTTTATTAATTGGCAATGTATTTTTTACTTCTTGTCCATTTTGAAGTTGAAACATCACAAGGCTATGTGGTGTAATTGTCGAAAATTTCGTATCAAAATGTTGGATGATAAGATGAAAACCTCGGATTGTGGGATAACTATAGTGTTTAAGGTCACCAATGTTTCCTCTAGAAGTGACAGACATCCGAAAGAAATTGAGAATAGGTACTGTGGGAATTTGGAGGATATAATTGAGTGTGATTTTAATTCCTTTAAAATAGTTTTGTTTGAGGTGAAATGGTACAGGCTACAAATGCATGAACGTGATCTTGAAAGAACTATTATTGAGCATGATAATGGATTTACCATGGTTAATACAGGGGCATTTGAACTGGGTACAAAGCCTTGTGTTCTTCCAAGTCAATGTGAGCAAGTATTTTACTCAGAGATACCTGGTAAAGCAGGTTGGTCATACATTGTTAGATATGATCCAAGAGGAAGACCAGTAAAGTATAATCATGTAGCCGAGGATGGAGATAATAATGAGAAAGAAGATCATGATTATGCAGATTAGGAGCAGGTGGATGTAGTCGATGTGTCAGACGAAGAAGCTGAAGAAGTTGATCATCCAAATGTAGCAGACGACGATCTCATTGACGATATCGATTACTATATTAGAGAAAATGATGTTGATGATGATGTTGATATGAATGAGCCTTTCACCAATATTGATTCTGAACCAGATTCTGATACAGATGTTGAGCTGGATGAAGAAGAGGATGAATGATATTTAATTGTTGAAAAGAAGAGGTATGTGTTTATATCTTTTATATGATCTTTATATGTTTTTATTTTGTATAATAGAGTATGTTACATGTTCTTAAGAGGTATGTGTTTATATCTTATATATGATCTTTATATGTTTTTATTTTGTATAATAGAGTATGTTACATGTTCTTTATAATTTCAAATTAGGTATTGGGAAATTGAGAGTGATGCGAGGGGAGGGCGTGGGGGGGTCATAATTAGAGATTCCACCTTCACGTGGTTGCCCCTGTTTAGTAGAGAATGAACTATTCTTGAAACCAAGAGGAGATCTGTGTGACTGGGCCTAATCATGTACTACTTGACCCCATTAAGGTGTGACTGCGCCTAATCATGTACTACTTGACCCCGCTTATAATCTAGTGTGGAATGAAATTTGGTAGATGAGAATGCTTGGAACCAAGGTATGGACTAAATTAGACAACCTCTAGGAGGATAAATCAAAGAAGTTTAATATAACAATGTATGCACCTTGTCACCCTTGACGCTATGTGTAGATTCTCCTAGAGGACCTCATAGGCCTTTCTGTATCCACTCTATTGATAGTAAGTGGCTTAGAATTAGAGTTACAACACTTGAGGCCTACTTAATAATTGGACAATGAAGTATGGCTTCAAAGAAGGAGAAATTAAAGAAGTTTAATATAACAATGTATGCACCTTGTCACCCTGGTGCTATGTGTAGATTATCCTAGAGGACCTCGTAGGCCTTTCTGTCTCCACTCTATTGATATCATATCTACCTACACAAACAACCACAAGCAGAAGAGGGAAAAAATTCATCGAAGGCCTTAATATGTCCGGGGTAAATTTTAGAGGCCTGCAAAGAGTTATCTAGGTTGAAAGTGAGTTTAGCAGGAAGGGAGTTTAGGTGACAGTGAGTTCAAGTATCACTTCATGAAACATACTCCCCAACATGACCAAAGAGAATACCAATTAGATATAGGCACATGACCAATGTTGATTACTAGAATAAGTGTTGATTCTCTTTGATCCCACAAAGTTACCAATTATTGGGACCAATGTTGAAAATTTATCAAACTTTTCTTGTAGTCATTGTAATTTGACATGGTTGCACTAGATGCATGCCTTGAAAGTATGGGAGGGTTTCAAGACTCAAAGATTCATATTATACCCATGTACGTGAATGGTTTGTAACTGGGTGGACAATAAGTGGAATATGGTCAATATCTAATCATTCAATATTCCATTTGTGTTCACAACAGAGAAACAATAGCTATAAGGCATTTGATTGTTTAGGAAGTCGATCATGAGATTCTTGCAAGGCAATATATTTCTTCTTGCAAATTTCCTACAATTTCTACAAAATTAGTTCTTCATATTCATATTTGTGGTTTTTGTAGATACCATATTATTATTGTAATAAATTGTAGAATGCATATAGACCACTTAAAATCCCATGTCCTTGCTAATAAGGATCTTCATTGTTTGAATGAAAATTGTTACCAAACCATTCCTTAACACAACCATTGCTTGTGGTGTATAAGTGAGTATTCTGTCTTTAGATTTTTAGGAATAAATTATCTAAGCCTAATAAAAACAATCAAGAACCTCTATTCTAATTCTTGATGAATAAACCATTCATTCAAGAGTTATGTTATATAATTATTCATTGTCCTACTTTTAAATCAAGATTCCATCTACATTTTAGGTATCGGATTTTCCATGTGAATGCAACACATATCAACTTATAATATGATGAACATGAATGTATTCCATGCACATAATTGTTTGTAGTGCTCATGAAAATTCATCAATGAAGAAGGAAGACATTAGTGGCATTGGTTTTTCCATGACATTGCTATGAGGATGATCCTTACTCCACAAAGGAATAGAGACCTTCTATGGATTTTGAAATTGTTGATGTTTATGACATTTATATATGTTGGGAAAAGATCCAATGGTGATTACTCATTATATAATAGGCATGTTTCACATTAATAATTACCTATATAAACAAAGTTTGGGACCTAGACCTTGCTTGAGTAAGAATTGGGACCAGGACCTTGTCCACCTAAGAAAAGTAAATTTAGTTTATCATTTTTTCTCTCTAGGATAAACTATTGCAATAGTGTCAATGTTCGCTAGAATTGATCATTGCAACAATGTATTTGTTTTTATATATGATCAAGCATTGGAATAGTGTCTTCTTTTGTTATCTAGGATATATTATTTCAGTAATGTCATCGTTGTTGGTTTGGATAAATGTCCTAAGAACACAAGATTAGATGATAACTAACTTAGTTATTATCTATCACAATAGTGTTGTTATTGTTAACTAACCTAGAATATTTATCTTTATATCCTAAGATTTATCAAGTGTCAAGATGGATCAAATCCCCTGACATACAAAACTTTACCCATGTTTTTTCACTCTAAAAGAGGTTTTCATCTCAAATTATTTGATCCCTCTCAATGATTGATATATTGTAGGTTAATATGCATCTAGGCTAGTTTATAATGTGAATCATGCCCAACTTCGCATGTTTTTTTTTTAACTATTATATTTGATCGATGTACATTGAATTCATCGTTATGTTACATTACATATATCCTCCATATTGAACTGTAAAAGGTGTCTCTATGATAAAATAAGTTCAAATACATGTATATTTATACTTATAGCTAGAATGGATAATTACTATTCTCTGGGTTGACAATGGTGCCTTGCTAGATTGATGAAATTTGGTCATTTTTATTGTCTCCACTAGGATGCAATTACCCTAAGTGTATCATTTCCCCCTTTTGGACTAGCACACCTCTAAGGGGAATTTTTGAATAAGGAATTGCATAATGGTTGTTAAGTCACAAAAATTTCATATCCCATTAAGTGTGACATGGTCTTCCACCTCTTGATAGGTGATAGATTCAAAATTAGGCGGGATGCTTTATGGCATGAAAATAATGAAAAGGAGAAGCTAATCATGAATATACATGGTTTCCATATCATGTCAATATACATTTATCCATTTTTGAGATGCGAGTGAGAGCCGATCAAACTAGTCCATCAAGAGCCGATCAAGCGTGAGGAGACAACTAGGGAAAGCATACTGCGAGGAGACTAGGGCATGCACGCTGCAAGGAGACAGAGAGGGAATGCTGTGAGGAGACAGAGAGGGAACACACATTGCGTGGAGACAAAGAGGTCACACTGCGAGGAGACAAAGAGGGAACAGACACTGCGAGGAGAATAGGGCATGCACACTATGAGGAGAATAGGGCACGCACACTGCGAGGAGACAGGAGAAGGAAGGGGATAGAGAAGGAAGGGAATTGGGAGAAAGATCTCATGAGAAAGGTTAAAAAGGAGAGAAAGAGATTGCAGAGGGCACTGACTAGAAGAGAGAGCTTGAGGACAGGGTTAGGAAGGAGACACAACTCATGGAGGGCACCGAGAGAGAGAGCTTGAGGGAAAGGAGACACAATACAATGGTGAGTTGTTGAATTTCCAATATTTGCATATGAAAATCCATAAAAATGTTGAGATGTAATTTTAGGGAATAAAAATTCTAGTGGCTCCATATGTGCACAAAAATCCCCTAACGAGATTCCTATAAAATTTGATTCTCTAACTGATATTTTCAACTAAATTTATGTATTATGAATCCTATAACAAAAATGCATGATATATTGGCAATGTAGCTTTTCCTTTGAATTTTCACTTAGGTTATATAGTATGTTAAAAGTTAAACCATGTGCTATGAACATTGCAGTAGGTTATGTTGTATATATCTACCAATGAATTGAACCATTCAACTAGCTTAGGCTTAGTTTCCCTCTACATTTCTAGATACCTGAGAGTGACCATCATACAAACACATATTCGCAAAGAAAACCCAAATGTAAAATGTCAAGCTATTGTTTTCATATTTCATTTTTATAGGCTATTGTTGTGCGTAGTGGAGAGTGGGTGAGAAGATATTTCTTGACCCCCACTTTAAATGTACTGTCCACTTTATGCAACAAAAAAAACAATATGTTGAGTTTTCAAAGATAAGAACACTAGATGATCCTATATAAAAGAAACATGATAAAATTATGTTTGAAGTCCTTCCTAATCCTCCACAACTAACCAAACACCTCTCCCAAGTCCAAGTCCCATTAGCCAACATGTTCCTCTCCTTGAAAATATTCTCATAAGAGATAGAAGGAAAACGTATCTAAATACCCCATACCTCATTAAATAGTGGTTGTAAAGTAAAATTCCTTGAAATAAATTTTTCCTCATCCATTTTATTACCAGTAGAGAGTCTCCGGAGACCTGTAAGTGGGCTACTCCATGTTCCAAAGCCAAAGTAAATACAAGTTTTAAAGAGATGAGTTATGAGAAGTTATTGGAACCATTTCCCATTCCAAATTTTAAATTTATACAATGAGAGTTTGATAGGTAAATTACCCCTCATGTTCCTCCCCATCCATCAAAGAAAGATCACGGCATAGTCTTTCCAAATGTTTTTCCACTATTTATCTTGGGATCTCAATTGCATTGCTTTGAGTGAAGGATATGATGATATTTAAACCTTGAATGACATATTGAAAAGGAAGAGTATACCTATCCTAAGAAATATTTCCATTCCTATCCAACCATATTCCCCAAGTTATAATTAAAGGGAGAGCTCTTGAGTTATTTGTGGCAACATTTCCGCACCAATTCTTGAGGCCCTCCTTAATGGAATCCCCTGACCAAAAATTTCCCAAATCCATGATACCCTCAACTTCTAGCCAAACATATTTAGCAAAGGATCAATACATAATTAAATGGTAATTTGTTTCCTCACTTGCCTTACATAAGCCACACCATCCAAACCTAATGTATTCCTTTTCTTGAGGATATCCCAAGGGAGTACTTTTTTTTACAGAGGAAATCAAAAACTAGTCAGGCACGTGCTCATGTGACACATGGCTGTGTTATCCGAGTACTAACACTATGACCCCAGGCATGCATACTTATCCCCTCACGTGACACACAAGGCTAGTCGAGGGTTTCAAACTAGTGACTTCACATAACAATGTTCCTTAACTATACACTCCATCATCAAATGTTATACACCCCGAGGGATCCTAGGCGAGTACTTTATTATTTAGTAAATGCCAAATAAAAAATTGTGACTTAGATAGGAGTTTCAACCAACATACCTTTTTCCACCACCACTGTGAAGGAGATTCATTCCCTCATGCAACCAAGGCCCTATAGCCTTCTCTAGGAGCATAATCCCTTATTGGATTCAAAGACCAGACCAATGTATCTTCCTTGTCCTTTATCCTTACAAAACTTGATTTGAGAGTTCTGTAATCAATCTGTAAATTCCCAGAGGTTGTTGAAAGGCAGAAGAAATTTACCAGAGGTAACTTTATCCAACCACTTCGAAAATGGGATCTAGCCTTACCAGTTTCAGAGAGGGATCTCTCTGTAAGATTTAACTTTGTTTCAAAATTCAGATATTAGGCTAGTTAAAATAAATAGGATTGAGTTGTTTGTTTTTATAAAATGGCTGAAAAAGGTTTATGCCTCCATTGGGCTATGGGGTCTGTTTTATAAAATTAGAGAGCGACTAACAGATTTTTTAAAGGTACTCTCACAGGGCATGATAATGCAACTGTTGGATTCTTTAGCATAAAAATGATGGAAAGAAGAAAAGATGAGAGAATCAATTATAACCAAGAAGCATTTAAGAATTTCTTAACTATAACATCATAAGAAAACATTTAGATCATTTAAAGTCGGAAACAAAGTATACGAGGATAAATTCTGCAAATTTTTCTACTTTCAAATGATCGGATTTAGAAAAACAAAATGAGTACTGAGAGATAAACATTCAACAAAGAGGAAAAAAATTCACCAACAACTAACACACGAGAATCCTGTGAAACATCCCTTTTATTACTGGCAGATCTCCGATAAAAATTATAGTGCTTATAGCTTGCTTGGGCGTAAAGATCAACCCTCAATACTTCCAAGTTCAAAGTATTTATAATCAAAATTACAAACGACCCTGTCATTAATGATCAGGACATGGTAGATTCTAGATCTAACTAACTAGATAAGAAGATACAAAAATGTAGGAACTGATGATGATCTGTCGAATATTTCATGCTGATTTTGGGGAAGGCTGTTGGTGAGTCATTCACGTGACTTTGACTGCTCTACATGCTGAGTTGGACTATACACCTCATCCCTCATTCGATCAAAGTGCAAAACTCCTATCTTTGCTGACTGGGAATGGTGACTTTGAGCAGTCTTCAGTAGATTTCATCCATTTCTGTATATTTAGCAAATGTCAGCCTGGTGATGAAAATATATTTGATCTCATGCTAGATGTTGAGGTCCAGTTGCAAAGTCTCTAGAAATTCTTTACCTATTATGCTGCCTTATATTCCTAAAAAACTTGGAACTGTCCTTGGACACCATGGAAATCTTCTTCTTGTAGTCAGAGAGGGTCATCAGCTTGTCATTCAATACTAGTAAACCAGGAAGACCTTTCTTTTGCAAGGAATCAATCTTGCTGAAGAACCTTTGAACTCTGACATCCATGTTCTAGACTTTCTCCTCCAGCTGCAACATCAATCCTCTTTTATGCAGAATCCTCTTGACTTCGAGGATGGTTTCCATCCTATATTCAATATTCAGGTCTTCCAGCTCTTCCCTAGCCTTTGAATTCATAAATATAATGATTTCATTTGCTTCTGTGGGAATTTCCCCCAGCTCTCCCTTTATCTCGTCAATGGCCTACCTGCTCCTCAACACTAATTCCTTTTGTTCAAACATAATTTGAACCATGGGCCAAATTTCATTTACGGACTTGGAGATGTATATCCAAATGTTCTAATTGTCTTCAACTAGTGTTTTTCCTGCCACTGTTTGCTTTTGTAGTTGCTGTATTTCTTGCTTGAGCTTTTCTGATGTTTGCTTCTCAATGTTGTAGCTTGTCTGGTAGGAAGACTTAAGCTCCCAGGGATTCTCAACCTCCTTTTTTAGTCTATTGATCTTTGTTCCTTGTAGGGTCATCTCCTCCATTGATTTTGCTAGAGCTACAAATTTTTACAGAGCTGTCAGTAGGGTGGCTGATGGAAGTTCTGTTGCTGTGGTTGTTGATACAATTGCCGTGATAACTCATGTGAGAGGAACTGCACTCAATGGGATGACTTACATAGGTGTTGCTTGTTCTTTCTCCTTTACTAGCCATTCCAACTCTGCTTCCATCTCTTTTATTTGTGCATTTTGTTCCATGATAAGCTTTATAAATTCCTCCTTCTCCCCTTTTGTCTCAGCTATCTCTTTGGCTTGTGAGTCTTCTGTAGCTGAAAATTTCAGTTGTTTCCTCAGAGATGCTATGTAAACATTCTTTTTCTTAAGTAACTCCTCAACCGATTTCACATTTGAAGGTCATACCTAATTTTGAGCACCAATTCTTCTAAGGATGTAATCCTGTTGTCCTTTGCAAAAGAGGATATTGTCTCCAATTTTAATTGGGTCTGAACGTTGTTTAGAGAGACTTGTAATTTCACAGCAGTAGAGGAAGCGTGGGGAAATGTGGAGAGTACCATTTCTCCAGTCTTCCTGTGCAGATCCATCTAGTGAGCTGGATGAACTTGTTTGGCATCAAATTCAAGAGCAGACCTTTTGTAATCAGTGATCTCTTTGGGTTGAGGCACATGTGCTTCTAGAAACACCATGTGCATTCTTTCCTTCTCTGTATCAAAAGATGATAGCAATCTGTTTTGTGCTGTGGATGTTTTCTTCCAGAACTGAGCATAGGTGTTGCTGGTCAGCATCTGGTTTTTCTTCTTAATCAAATCATATTTTTCAAAAATGTTGAGTTTTACAGATCCCGATGGAGGTTGGGTGATCACAATAGTATTAATATGCTTCTTTGAGGAAGAAGTAGACATCATATGATGGCTACTTGAAAGAAGTGGTGTACGTTCTCCCTTGACTACCTTGGTAGACTGGGTCTCTTCCTCTCTAGACCTGTGACTAGTATGGGTGGTTTTAGGCCTTTTAGTGTATACCTGGAAATCCTCTGTTGAAACTTCGATGAGTGAAGGAGAAACACATTTCCTTAGTATTTTCTCTTTTGTTACCTGCGGAGTGGTAGTTTGTGAAATCATGGTTAGAGGAGACTGTTGTTCAGTGTCTTCTAGGGTGTTCACCTCCCACTCTGTCTGGTTCACAAATTTCTCAATTTCTGGTTTGAGTGTGTGAGCATATGGAGAAATTTTGTTCTTCGATCTCATTTCTGCAATGATCCCACACAGATTATAGTGCCAAGTGAAACTGGTACAAAATTTCATTTCCTTTAATAATTTGTTTGCCTCTTCCCTGACAGCTCGACTGTTGTAGATAAAAGGTCCTATCTACCCTTTGAGTCTCATCTGTTGTTTCTTTTTCATAGATACAAAATGTATATAATCCGAATTGATCATTTGTCTAATAAACTCTAGGGAAAATATACTGACAAGCAAGTACGTGGGCAGTTTGTATGGAGCTATCTCACACCCATATACCCTGATTTTTGTGTGATTTTGATAGAGGAACCAATCTCCAGTCTTGGAGAGGTCTGAGAGGTGTAAGATTCTCTGGACCTCCTCATTTATCCTCGACTCTGGTCTACCACTGAGCATGCTCACCACTGGATGGTAAAAATGATCAATAAACTATTTGAAATTAAACTCTTTGGAGTTTCTTCTGAGTAGAAAATTCCAAGAGGTTATAGCCTGTGGTTTTCCATCTTGGTCCATTTTCTGCATAGGGAAAGAGATTCCGTCTGCTTGAAAGAAGGTGAACATGTAAGCCAGTATCGAAGAATACTGGAACATGCCCTCTATGGTGAATTTAAAAAGCTGATCATGGACATTTTCGGCCAAAAAGGTGCTGTAATCAAACTGCATGGTGGCCTTATCTTCATCAGAGAAAATGGATAGTAAACCCAAGATGGGTTCATCCACCCATTCGTCTAAGAAATAGCCAAGCAAACAACATAATGATGAAATAATTTGGTTTCCCTTTTTCGAAAACATGGAGGAATGGTAAGGGGGATTTTTCTTGGGAAATTGGGCATCCTGTGGGATGAATAACTAAAAGATCTGCGCTGTTTGGGGAAAAGACATGTTCTGGTACATTTCTATTAGAACTTCAATCCTGAGGGGGGAATGGGATTCAACTCTAGGTATCTGAATCATTTGATCAATGGCCTCGGGTGTGATGGAGAAAATAGTTTCTCCAGATGATGATACTATAGCTCTCTGATCGGGGAGGTAATGTGCTTGGCATTTGAGGGAGAAATTTGGAAAATGGTGGATCTGGGGAAATAGATACAGAGGGAGATTGGACTCCCAGAGCCTGATCTCATCGCTTTGATCCATGAAGGTATCTTTAAACCATATTTGCAATTCGGCGAAGTTGAACTCACACCTGGTCTCTGTGATCAGGTAATCTTTACCAGCTAGTGGAATTCGGTCGAGATCGACAAGAGGTGGGAGGAATGGATTTTCCTCGACTTATGATCTTTTAGATTTCGACACCATTGATTCAATATGTACCTGCAAACTGAAACAAAGTGTTAGTAGGCAGTGGCTATGGCTGAGTTACTAGTTGAAAAGATGAGGAAAAATAACTTTCTGGTGCACAGAGATCATGAGCAGTGCGTGAATGGCGGAAACGTGGTTAAAATTGAGTAAACGGGTATCCGTTGGGCACGAGGGATAGGTCAACAAACTAATGGGTATGTTAGCCTATAATAAATGGTCAACGGATCACTTGAGGCATGAGGTGGCAGGTGGAGGACGGGTGAAGGGTGTACCAGGATGACGTGGAGGGTGGTGATTGGAAGATAAGCAAGTGGGACATGACCTGTAATGGGTGAATGGAGGGGACAAGCCGACATAGCTATGAGACAAAAATTATAGGGGAGATAGTGGGATGTGAAGTGATGAGGCGACGATGGTATATGAATGCTGGTATGGAGGTATGTCAGAGGGGGGTATGGCAATAAGTGGTTTATAGTGAGGGGTGTTCGATGCCATATATTTTTGACACGTTAGGATGGGGCCCACCGAGAAAAAA
>CBVK0100228095.1:0-25950 GCA_900067695.1 Picea abies | reverse complement strand
CTTCCGATCTCACTTTTCCTGAAGTGTCAAAGGTTTGGCCTATCTTTAAACCCCAAGAAATATTTGTTTGCTATGCAGGAAGGGAAGCTATTAGGACATATAGTGTCAGCAGAAGGAGTAAGGATTGACCCTAACAGAGTGGAAGCACTTCATACCTTGTCACTTCCCCAATCTAAGAAGGAAGTTTAGGCATTTTGGGGGAAGATAAATTTTCTGAGGAGATTTGTCTCAAATTTTGCTGAGTTGGTGAAACACATCAAAGCCATGCTCAGGAAGGGAAATGAAGTGAAATGGACTTCTGAACCCAGGGAATCTTTTGTCCAAATAAAGAAGGCATTGACTGAGGCACCTGTGCTAATCATTCCTAATTATTCTAAATATTTCCTGATTTTTTCTTTTGCTTCTTGTGACACAGTAGCTGCAGTCTTGTTGCAAAAAAATGAGCAAGGGCAAGAGCAACTTATCGCCTTCTTTAGCAAAGAATTGAGAGACCTAGAACTCCAATATGAGATCATGGAAAAGCAGGCTTATGCCTTGGTGAAATCCCTCAAATATTTCAGAGTCTATGTCTTGCACTCAAAGATCACCACGTACGTTCCTTCTGCCTCAGTGAAGGACATCCTCGTACAGCCTGACATATATGGGAGAAGGGGTAAATGAATTGCCAAAATCATGGAATTTGATCTGGAGGTTAAACCCACCAAATTGATAAAGGGGTAGGGTTTAGCCAAGCTATTGGCCGAATCCAATTGCAAAGCCTTGGGAATTAACTTCATCAACGAGCAAGATGAGTCATCCAGCGAGCATTTCTAGAGTGCTTTATTGCTAGAAGCATGTGCTTGGTACAAGGATATATTGTATTTTCTACAAGAATTGAGGCCTCCTGATGGAATGGAAAAGAGAAAGGTGAGAGATTTAAAGCTCAAGGTGGTAAGATATTTCCTTATCGACCAAACCTTGTACTGGAAAGACCTTTTAGGGGTATTTTTAAGATGCCTGGGCCCACAAGAAGCCCAGCAGGTGACATTTGATTTCCACAGTGGCCTTTGTGGGGGGAATCATTTCTGGAAGAACACAACCCATAAGATCCTCTGAGCTGGGTATTACTGGCCTACTCTATTCCCTGATGTCTGCAGAGAAATTAGAGCTTGCATCAAATGCCATAATTTCTTAGGAAAGCAACAACTCAAATCTCTACCATTAAAGCCTGTAGTAGTTTCAGCAGCCTTTCAACAGTGGGGATTGGACTTCATTAGGGAAATCCATCCTACTTCAAGTGGCCAGCATAGATGGATCCTGACTGCAATAGTCTATTTCACCAAATGGATGGAAGTTGTCCCCACCAGAAGAACTTCTCATAAAGTAATTATCATCTTCCTGGAGGACATCTTAGCCAGATTTGGTTGCCCCAGCAGAATTGTCACTGACAATGCTGCCCTCTTCAGGTCTGAGCCCCTGGTCAAATTCTGCGAACAGTTTGAGATCTCACTGATTCACTCTAATCCCTATTATCCTCAAGGGAATGGACTGGCGGAATCTTCCAACAAATGTCTGATCAAGATTATTAAGAAATTAGTGGAAGACAATAAAAGGGTCTGGGATTCAAAGCTCAAATTTTCTCTGTGGGATGACCGAGTGACAACGAAGAGGTCCCTAGGCATCTCACCCTTCCAACTTATTTACGGAATAGAGGCCATTTTCCCTACTTAGCTCGCCTTATCTGTGGCAAAATTCCTCCAGGACCTTGAAGGAGAACCTGACAATATGGTCAGAAGGATTCATCATATAGTGGAAATGCATCAGATCAAAGAATAGGTCATGGAAAGGGCCTACAACCATCAATAGAAGATCAAGCAGGCTTTTGACAGGAAGGGCAGAAAGAAATAATTTGAGTAGGGTGATATGGTGCTTAAATGGGATGCACCCAGGCAGGACAGGGGCAAGCACAACAAGTTTGATGCCCTCTGGTTTGGGCCTTTCAAGATCCTTGAAGTATTCTCAAACAACACTTACAGGTTGCAGGATCTGGAAGGCAAAGAAGTTTTTAGTGGTCTAGTAAATGGGCATTTCTTGAAAAAATGTTTTTTGTGAGCCGCAGGAGGCTCTTTTGTTTTGTAAATATTGTTTTTGTTTTTGTTTTCAGTTTAATAAATGACTCCATAGCCCAACATCAAGGCACTGAATCTGAAAAAGTGTTCTTAGAGCATCGTAGGGATGACTCTATTCCCCATGGAGACAAATGTTAGCAATGTTTCTGGTAAAGGGGGTTAGAATGCGAAGGAGTGGGTAAAAAGCCCACTTGTCCTAAGTTCGAGATGCAAATGCGTCCGTGTTTAAATGGAAATCAGTTCTGGACGACAGGATTTCGTGCGCTCGGATCAATGGCGCGCATTGGATTCCGGAGCCCCCCCACCTTTCTACCTTTAAGCGGAAGGGGGGGGTCCGGAATCAGGGGTGCACCTCTTCAATGGTCGAGATCAAAGCGCCCGAATCAATGGCACTCAAGGTGTTTCTGGACACCCCCCCACTTTTCTACCTTTAAGCAGAGGGTGCAGGTCCAGAATCAGGTGCACATCTTCCCAACGATCGAGATCAAAGCGCCCGGATCAACGGCGCTCAAGAGATCCCATCCTCCTCAACTACTCTGTTTTAATCGACGTGGGCCCTTTTCCCCGGTTTCCAGGTGTCCCCCCATCTCCACTCTTTTAGTCCATCTCATCATCCACTCACCACCTGCCACGTGTCCCGCTCCCTTCCATGTTAGCCTCCTACTAAATTTTTCCCATTATATCTGATTTCCTACCCCCTTCGCCTATCGTCTTCTACCATGTGTCTTCCTCTGTCGCCCATCTCACACCTTGTTACTTTTGATCACACCCGCATAGTTCTGGTGCCACCCCTCCCGTTATGTGCCCCATCCTTCGCACTGGCCTCCATGCCTATCCATCAGGTCGTTCAACTGATCCAGGTGGCAGTGCAAAGGGTCTTCCACGTCGTAGAAGTGCTGAGTTGGTCGGGCCATCTTCAATCCCAATGAAGCAGTTATTGAAGTAGTTGGTGGTGGTTAGAGATCACCTCTGCCATAATGGGAAATTCTGACAACGAATTGAAGGCACGTTGATTCACCCATGGAATTGTCAGAAGTTCGATCGCATCTGCCATAAGTTGCACGATCATTCAGAGACGACAGCTATAGATTTTCAGAAGCCATGCAGACACAAGGTGTTTAATGCAGTGTCTCAATTTTGTTGTTGTTGTTGTTTTGAGTATATGTAGGCATTTTCGCCATTTTTGTATGGATCGATGGTTGAGTAGAGCTCTCGGTTGTAAAGCTTTAATGAAGCACTGATACTCTGGTTATGTATGGACTTTTGAGACTTCTTGTCTTATGAATGCCAGTTTCTTTTACGTCTTTGTTATACTATGTTAGAACAGCTCGGAATTGGAGGGTCCAGTCGAGTTGTAGCTGTTATAGGATGATGAAGGTTAGATCACTGTAACAATTACGTTATTTCTGATAAGTTCTTGTGATTTTCCCAGCGCTGAGTGACTTGGAATTGGAGGATCCAGTAAAGTCCCCTTTTCGGCTTCTTGAGACTATGAACCAAGAGGATCTTGCATTTAGAGTCTTTCCTCTGCAAACCACTGAAAGCCTGTTGCCCGAAGTCGTTTGTTCACCTTTCTTATCAAGTATTCCACCTGATCATCTTTTAATCAACCCACTATCTGAAGTTAGATCAAGACCTCCTTTGTACCTTACATGTGAGACCCAGTCCCTGAGTTAGAGTGATATTTCCCCGAGTCTCTTTCCGTTTGATCATCTATTCAAAACTATCGTGACATAAAACTAATGGGTGTCGGGATTTGCTCCTGCAAGCAATCCAGGAGTGACTTCTGACGCTAACACCCTCGACTCCTATTTATACTAAACATGTCTATCAAAAGAAGAATCTAGAGGAAGATCCTTTTAGAAGTGGAAGCTTCTATTAGGTATTCTTACATTCGACTTATTCTATTTTATTGCAAGGCCTTATTAATATTGACCTTTATTACATCTGAATATATTGTTCTACCTATGTGTGGGTTAGGACCCTAACATGTCCTCCCCCTTAAAAACAACCTTGTTCTCAAGTCTTGAGATGTGGAAACTATTGCAGAATGGTAGTTGGTTCCCAAGTGGCATTTGTTGGAGTTTTATATTTCCACTAGAATAACACTTGCTTTATGGTTCTATGATGTAGGCGATCCTCACACTAGTCCAAAACTGCTTGTGCCTGTAGCCAAATGGATCCTTCTTCATCTAACTTGGGAAGTTTGGTTTGAATTTGGAACTTATTTCCAATCACCTTCTCTAAGAACGAAACATGAAAAATAGGATGTAGCTTAGAATGACTGGGAAAAGCTAACTAATAGGCCACCCATACCACATGCTTGAGAATGGTATAAGGACCATAAAACTTAGGAGCTAGATTCTGACAATGCTCAACCTTGAGGGAATTTTCCTTGTAAGGTTGCATTCGAAGAAACACATGATCCCCGTCTACAAATTGACATTCAGAGTGGCCTTGATCTACTTGTTTCTTCATGTGATTATGTGCCATGATCGAATTCTCTTTGAGGATGTTGTAACCCTAAATTGCACTAGACATGCATACTTGGCATCAAGCCATATTACTTGCTATCTTTGCCAAGCCATCAATGAACAACTCTTCTAAAAAACCATTGTTTTGAAGGTGTATGCACCCTACACCACCACTACCCATGTATACATGCATGTTTCACCACTATGGCCCTCGTACACTCACAAAAAAGTGTGAAAAATGAAAATTGCAAAGGTATATAGGTTTTAGGGCTGTTACCTAACCATTTGAAGGCCCATAGCCAGTCACCCCAACCATTACTATATTTTTTTTCCTATAAAAGAAGGTGTTGGGGCCCCATTCCAAAGAGAATCATGAAAGAATAGAAACTCTGCCCATTTTAGTATTCCCCCTTTGCCCCAATATTTTGCAACCACATTGTGAGTTTGAGCTAGAATTCCTTTTTCCTCCATTGCAAGCCTTTTCCATTTCCCTAGAGAGAATTGAAGAGGAGAAGAAGATGTTGAAGCAGTTGGTGCATGGTGAAGAGGATCCCAAGAGCAAGTTCAAGGAGAATTTTTCCATCTCATGTTGTAAACAAATTTGGTGAGATTAATATAAAGAAATACTTTTTTCATCTCGCCAAATGATGTCTTAAATCTTTATGATTTGTTTACATTTTTTTGTTATGATGTCTAACCTACTAATCCTTATATAGAATGCATGCTTGTAGTTTCTTGTTTGTATTTTGGTGTATGCAGGTTGGCCTTGGGAGGAGATCTGCAGTCAAGAAGAAACTAAATGCAAAGGGATCGACATCGGACATGGAGTTTAAGGTATGCCTACCATATCCCTATACTTTGTCTTTTATGTATGATTGTGGGGTAATGATGGGATAGTTGTTAAAAAGTAGAATACTTTAGATGGTTAGCTTTTACTTCACTTTATAACCCCAATGTAGTCTGTAGAGGGGTTTTCCCACTATAGCAGAATTGGCGACCATACTGGGGAAACCTCTAGGGTTTTTTGGGGATATTCTTTTGGGTGCTTTGAATCAATTTATTTATTGTTTTATGAGTTTCTGTAAGATTCTATGTCCTTAAGAGATTCTGGTCTTCCATACCAGTACTCCTTGTCTTTGTTTGACTAATGGTTTTCATCTTTTTTGAGAAGTTATAGATTTGTACGTGGCCTGTAGTGGGCCTGTACGCGTGCATATGCACCCTGCCTTTGGACAACCTGTGTACATACACATCATGCTGAAGTTTTAGTAGCGTGCTTGTGTTGAGGGATTTTTTTTAAAAGAAGAGGCAGTCATCCTCTTCCTTGTCAAAAGTCACACTTCTTAGGGGTTTTCTTGATCTATCCATGGTCTCTGTTATAGTAGTTTGTAGCCTAGGTTTCACTTCAACATATATTTATTTTTATCAAAGATTTCTTGTGTTTTCTTTATTAGGGTTTTTAGGCAAGTGTGTGAGTCTGTTCTGATCTGCCTGTTTAGTTTTGTCAGTGACTCCCTGGGATCTGCGATTGGGCCTCAAGTCATTTCTTGGTCTTGAATTGTCCTGATTTTTCCCTTTTTTTCTTTAGAAGAAGAAAAAATAATTCATTTTCAAATTTCTTGTTTTGAAGCATAAATCAATAAAAAAAAATATTCATTTCTTTGTTTGGTAAAAGTAGTTCAGGTTAGTTGCTTTATTTACCAGGGAAAAATAAATTTTTCTTAAGTTCTTTATTTGAATTCTTAGGACATTAAGTAACTCGTAATCAAGAAAAATATTGTTTTAATTTTTTTCTTTTCAAAGATCTGAGAAAAGTAGTTACGAAAAAGTTTGGTTAAAGAGTTTAAATTAACAAATATTTATTTGTGAAGAATGAGTAGTTTGTTTTCAGTTTCATCTTATTCTTTTCTCTTTCATCTCTTAAAGAACATCATTGGTTTCACTTTCGTTCCCTTTGACTTCAGACAACAACTAAAATTAATGATTAATTAAAAGTTATTAGACTTTGTGTTTGTAGGGTCCATCAATTTAGTCTAGGCTAGAGCCTTGATTTAGGATTGGAGAGGAAACTCTTCAAGGCTACAAAAAAAACATAGGAGTCTATGGTAGGGAGTGCTTGAAAGTCCAATAACTGTGAAATTTATCTGCCCCCCCCTCTAACATAGGGGATAAACATGAGGTCGGATGCGTAAAGGTAGCAAAGATAACCCCTCCAAAGCTGGACCAAGCATAGTGGGGAACACATATAGAGGGCTTATATTGGGATTTCGTTGATCGCATTTGCCACAGAGCTTCATGGGTATCGAATCTGTTTGAGGTCCTCGTTCATCTTCTGGAACACTTTATTTTGATACCTTTGATAGGTTTTTAGCTTAATACCCTGCTCATTGTGGTCCACCCGACTATCGACTGTACTCGCCTAGTGACTATTCATGCGTTGGAAATCTAGTCACCTTTATCTTAGTGACTTACATAGGTGACTAAGGGGGTATACTACGGTACCTGGGACATACATCAGGCCATTATTTTCATATTATACCTGGAGTGTTCTTCTGTATTCGAGTTTCACTTGCACCGGTAAGTTTCTCTAGCGTTGGCTAGTGTAACTGTTCTTCCAACTAGCTAGTGATCTTCTTGTCTTATCTCATAGGAGATTTTTCTAGTGTGTGTTGTTTTTTAACATTAATAGAAAGCCCTAGTGTGTCATTGATATCTTCACACCATGTAGGATCATGAGCTCCGTCGCTCACAAAGGCTTCTTGGCCTACCACTAGTTAATCTGGATCCACCCCCGCCACTACTAAGGCGAAGACTAGACTAGCAAGGGTGTTTTGAGGCGATTGAGCCACAGGAAATTGAGCCCGACCTATCTCTGAGAAGAGAACATTTGATTCTGTAGGAGCCAACCATTTCCAACCTCAAACTATAAGCTCTTAGTATGTATAACCCTCCGATCACTAATATATCGGTGCCCATTTTCGTACAGGTTAAACCTTACGAGCGTTAGGTAGTGTCAGAAACAACAATGGAGACAAATGTTGCTACTTATTCAAGGAAACCTCATATTCCCTCTACGACTATCACTACAGGGGGTTTTCTTCCTCCTAACCAACCGTCATTGGTCTGGACTACCATGGTCTTGACCACCTCTACCTCGGGCAATGGTATGATTCTGTCTATGGTGACAATCACTGCTCCTTTCACCCAAAGTGAGACAGACCCTCCATTCTCATACGGGATGCATGGCTTTGATACGAACTCTGTCCTTTCCTACTCCACTCTACAAACTTTAGTTCTAGGGGTAGGGATCTTGAACTTTCCTCTATAAGGATCCATGGGGGGCACTTCATCTCCTTATAATGTTTTCCCTTATGGAGGGGGTCATATACTTCCTTCATCCCCTTTGCTTGGTGACACTTACCAACACTCCATTGGGCCAAACATAAACTATAGCTCGTTTGAAGTAGGTAGTCAAGGACTTCCTTCTTATAGCATGCCGATAGGTTTGACATTATTTTCCCTTGGTTATGGAAGTATGTGAAGATCAAGGAAGAAAAGGGAGAATGTGAACTGCACAGAAGACACAGTGACTGTTATTGGGTCGAAATGAGCAAAAGAGTAGAAAATATGGAGCAAAGCTCAAGAAAGAAATTCGTTGGAAGAGGAGATCAGGGATGATAGATAAGCAAGGAAGAAAGATCAAGGATAGGTCAACAAGTGAAAAAATCCACCGTTGGATGCTTTGGAGCATCATGTGAGAGGAAAGGAAAAGACAGGCTGGCGAAGCCCTGAAAATATGGATCAAGTTGACCTAGGGTTTTAGACACCTAGGGTTTTGGTATCTAGGGTTTTGGACACCTAGGTTTCGGCTTAAGGCTATCGGTGAGCTATTGTAATGTATAAATAGAGGTCTAAAGGGCCTAGGTTGGGTGGGTATGTTGGGTTGGTATGATATTGCTATTGATCTATTTGTATTTTTGATGTGAGTGAGTATTGTATTGAGAGAGAGAAGTGTTGAGAGTGAGATCCTTATGGTATTGTAATATCTTCAGCTGGGTGTAAAGATCAAGCTTGCAGCTAGGTGCGTAGGGAGGGGAGAGAAGAGAGGAGATGAGAGAAGATCTGCTAGATAAGAGCACATATAAGAACTGTATGGCTTACCTTAATATATTATAGCACAGTTCTGTGGTTGTAGCCCTAGAGAGAGGGTGAACCATGTATATTTTTTGTTGTGTGTGATTGGTACTTTGTGTCTGTCATTGATATACTGTGATTCCATTACTGTTTTAGATATGATAAGTAGATGTGAAAAATAGATCTAAGTTGATAAGTGATATATGAATGTTGTGTTATTCTTGTGTTAGATCCACTTGATATTTCCTTTGGTTGTAGACATATTTGTCCTACAACCCCCTCATAATTGCTTCGAATGAGATTGCATCTGCTTCACAAGTGTTTCCGAAAGGGCCAGTAGTTAGGGATTGTTGGTGCGCTCTTGGAGTTGAACCCTGGGTCTTCCCCTGTGCCAAAAAATGGTTATGTTTCCAAGACATGAATCTTTTTGAGGGAATGTCAAGGTGGTTTCCAATGAAGAAATAGATTCAAAAGTGGATAGAGGATTAAAAGAAGGACTTCACTGAAGCCCAGAATAAGAACCCTAATATTAGCATCGAGGATTGGCTAGAAAGATATATCTTCACCGATATACACGAGATATTCTTTGGAGGGATCCATTAGGAACTATATTAGTGGCTAGCTAGATTAGCGAATACCCAGATCGATATCCGATCTAGACCCCTTGTAGTTTGGACATCGGAGTTGATAAATAAGTTCAAGAGAGTTGATAATGCTATATCACGAGAAGTATATCATTGGTTTGAAAGTACTATTGGAGGGTACATCACATAGTTTGTTGCTTACAGAGTAGAATCACACAGCCAAGCCGAGAGATATTTCTTAAGGGACCTAGAGGGAAATTTTTACATTTTTTGAAGCTAAGAATTAAGATGTTATTGCATGAGAAGAACATCTTGAAGATACAATAGACTGGTCAGATCAAGAAAGGATAATGTTCGAACATCTAGACAATGACAGTGAAACATAAGCTGGACATACGCGTAGTGGGAGAGTGTTCCAGGAAGTTCACCTTGCAAAACTATTTAAGAAGAACTACAAGGAGGAGGGTTCCTATAGTGGAGAAGAGGTAGAACTGATATACGAAGAACATTCATAACCCTCTAGGGTAGAGGAAGGAAAATCTGAAGAGCTTTGCCGAAGATAACCTAAAACCTCAGAAACTGTGCAGACCATCGAAGTCGAAGATATGAAGAAAGACAAGGGAAAGGATAAAAGAGAATACATCTAGTGTGTTAGATGTATATTAGAAGGCCATGATAAGGAACAATTCCCTTTATTCAATGAATACTTGGCTTCTGGAGCTCCAAGCCCCTTGAAGCAAGTCACCTTACCCTAGTGCAAGGTATGCAGAAACAAACATTGTACTGGTGAGTGCTATTATATGCAAAAGTATGCTCAGACACCTACAAATTTGTATTGTACATTTTGTAAGTCCATAAGACATGATGATAGGGATTGTAGGGCTTATGATATTGTGCATGAAAGTTCAAGAGACATATTTAAGATTCAAGGTGAAGTACAGTAAGAAGGAAACACTATGTAGTATAACTTTCCTGGGAGAGGAAACTTCAATCCTCGTAGAGGATTTAGAGGAAGAGGAGTAGGAGGAGGAATGGGTTGAGGCCGAGGAAAAATCATTTTTTATAACTTTGTGCAACCAGGACACCTTGCAAGGGATTGTCAGAACCCTTGTACCACTTGCAGTTATTACAATGCATTTGCCCATGTTATAGAAGATTGTCTTGTGTTGCTAGCTAAGCTTCAAGAAAGATGAGGACCTCAGCAAAGCCCACAAGTGCAATTGATCTATGTTGAACCTCATGGATAATACCCTAGATTTGATGTTATAACAAGAGGATTCGATGTTACAGGAGATGACAGAATAACCCAATGGAATATCATAGAAGACTCAGGGATCATGAAAGATACAGAGAAGACACAAATGTTTGATGCAAGGAAAGAAAGACAGATGTTTGAGGAATCTAGGAAAGAATTCAGAGGAAACCAAGGCTCTGCATCAAAGAAAAGAATAGAAGTGAGAGAATATGGAATGCCTCTCGCATTTGATCAGTCTGCTTCGCCAAAAGAAGGAAAAGAGGTAAGCAAGCTCATGGAATTATTATACACTTGTATTAATTTGATTAAGGAGGAAAACATTATACAAGAGCTACAAAATATAATTAGACAATATGAGATAGGAAAGATGGATCCCTTACTAAATAGGGAAGTACACCAAATTGGTAAGAAGAGAAGGACAACTAAGGAATTACATTTGAATTATCATATAAGAGAGTATGAGATAGACTATGTAGTCCTCGACTTAGGGTCAGAGGTCAATGTCATGATGAAGCAAACCAGGGCACTGATGGGAAAATCAAAGTTGATTTATTCCCCTATGAGGCTTAGGATAGATAACCAACAAGTTGTCATCCCATTTGGACGATTGGAGCATGTCCCTATGGAGATTGACAAAGTAAGAGCATTTTCATATTTTGAGGTAATTGAAATAGTTGATGACAATTGTCCTTACCCTGTACTGTTAGGAATTGATTGGGCCTTCAATAGCTCTACTTTTTTTGAATTAAATAAAATACCTATGAATTTTGAAAGAGATGGCCTTAGGGTCATTGCACCTTTAGATCCATATGAAGGTCAGCGATACACAAAACCTATCAGAGAATAATACCACGCATATGCAATAGAAAAAATATATAAACTAATAGCCAGATAGTAGGATTACATTAATCCTACATCTGATGGGAATCTAAGCTGGGGAAGTGACAACACATTCTCATCAAACTTAGAAGAAGCACTGGAGAATTGGAAAAACTAGATGTATGAAGTATCTACAAGGAGATGTGTTAGATTAACCAGAGAAGTTTGTTTCATCGACACAATAGTAAGTAACTTACCCACATTTGATGGTTTGAATCTGTTAGAAGCTTTCCTATCATAATTTAAAGAAAGTGTACGAACACAAAAAAGGTTTTTGGCAATGGATGAGGCCTTGAAATCCACACCAGAAAGATGGTGGGGGACACAAAAAAGTAATATTACATATTGGATATAATGTCATACTCTGATGACAGAGCGATTCTCAACACAAGTAGAAGGTTGTGAAGTTCACTACACAGGTCGAAACTGCCCAAAGGAGCATGTGCAAAGATGTGAGGAATATTGGAGCAACATTCTTCAAGAACAATGGGTACACAGATTCATCAACATGATGTACATGACACCTATCAATTGGTACCTTCAAGCATAACTACACCTCATCACTAAAGATTGGAAAGGTATGGCTCAAAATTTTGTAACCACCTTCTTATTTAAAATTCAATATCCTTCAGTAGATCAAAAATTGTTGGTTGTGATATAGAAAGTATTCAAGGAGGTATCTAGCCTTCCCTTAGAACAGGAAGAGGATGAATGGACTGTGCCTCTCCATAAACTGCAAGGTTGTTACAACATCAATGTCGATGAAGGCGATGATCTGAGGAAGGTGAACATCACAGAAATAGAGGGCCAAAGAGATGTGGAAGGACCAGGAGTTGAGATTCCATTCATTGGATAGCCAATCAAAATCAATAAAGTCAATATTGGAACATAAAAGACACCAAATTTTGCAAACGTTGGATATTATTGGGATGTTTCTACCATTAATAAAATTAGAGAGTTATTGTATGAATATCAGGACTTGTTTCCAACCAAGTTCACTGATATGAAGGGCATTAAAGGGCCTATGGGAGAGATGAGGATCCATTTGAAGCCCATTGCTCGACCAGTCAAATAGAGACCTTACAGACTGAACCCTAAATATAAAGAGAAAGTGAAGATTGAGCTTGATAGAATGCTGGAAGCAAGAATTATAGAACCTGTCGAAGAGTCAGAGTGGATAAGACCTATGATGGTGCAAGACAAGAAAATAGGATAAATCAAGATATGCATAGACCGCAGGAAGATGAATGATGCTTATTTACATGACCCCTTCCCTACACCATTCACTGATGAAGTGTTAGATAATGTGGGAGGCCAACAAGTATATTCTTTTACAGATGGATTTTTAGGATACCATCAGATCCAAATTTCCAAGGAATACCACCATAAGACCACATTTGCAACAGAATGGGGATCCTACCAATATACAGTGATGCCATTTGGATTGAAGAATGCCCCATCCATCTTTTCCAAGGTGGTGGTCGAAGCATTCAAGGAATTTCTGCATAAATTTTTAGAAGCATACTTTGATGATTTGGACAGTTTTTAGCTTATTGAAAAATCACATTGAATGTCTAAGGGTAATGTTGGATAAATGCAGGCAGTGTCAAATTGCTTTGAACCTGAAGAAATGTATTTTTTTTTTCACCATTTGGTGTGTTGTTAGGTCATATTGTATGCAATCAAGGATTGTTGGTAGATCCATCCAAGATTTCCATTATAGTTGATCTAACCCCTCCTACGTTAGTCAAATAGTTGTGCATTGCATTGGGATGCACATCCTACTACATAAAGTTCATTGAGGGCTATGCTTAGATTATAGTGCCCATGGAAAAGTTGCTGAAGAAATATTGCCAATTTAGTTGGACAGAATAATGCAAATAGAGATTTGACACACTGAAACAAAAAATCATTACTGCACCCATTCTGGTTTTCCCAGATTGGACCAAGGAGTTTCATGTGCATGTCGATGCATCATCCATTGCATTGGGAATTGTGTTAGAAAAACTAGGAACAAGAAACATTGAACACCCATTATCTTTTGCTAGAAGGAAGTTATCTACATCTGAGATTAATTATACCACTACTGAAAGAGAGGGATTAGCCATGGTGTATGCATTGCAAAAATTTCTCCACTATTTGTTGGAAGGACACTTTAAAATGTTTATTGATCACTCCATGTTGAAGTACCTAGTCAACAAGCTAGTGTTGGGGGGAAGGATATGCAAATGGCTACTTTTATTTCAATAATATGATTTTGAGATCATAGTAAAGCTAGGGAGAATGAACAAAGGTCCTAACCACTTATCAAGGTTGGAACATGGAGAAGATCCAACTAGTTTAGAGGATGCACAACTAGTCTCCATTAGAAATATCAATTACCACTTCGCAGAGATAGTCCAGTTCTTATCAACAGGAATGGCACCTAGTGATTACACAATTCCTCAGAAGAAACAACTAGTGGTGCACGTTGCATATTTTTCACTTATAGTCGGACCTCTATACAAGATGGGACCTGATGAGATTTTGAGAAGGTGAGTTAGCGAGGAAAAAAGACCACTGATCCTTGCAGAAGCTCATGAAGGCATCACAGGAGGAAATTATGTAGGGAAAGAAACTGCACAGAAGGTTCTTAGAGCTAGCCTTTGGTGGCCTACTTTACACAGAGATGCTAAAGACTATTATAGAGCCTGGGATGTATTCCAAAGGATTGGGAAACCATACAGAAGAGAAGAAATGACATTAGCACCATAACTGACCCTACAAGCATTTGAGAAATGGGCCATTGATTTTTTTGGACTTATAAATTCACTAGGAAAGCATACAGGAGAAAGGTATATAATTACAACAACATAATACTTGATTAGATGGGCTGAAGCAAGAGCAGTCAAGGACTGTAGTGCAATTATAGTTGTGCACTTCATATTTGATGACATCATAACCAGTTTTGGATGCCCAAAGATCCTTATGTGATCTAGGTGGATATCAATGGCCACCCACCTTCTCTAACTAGCCCAAAACATGTTTTTAGCAATTTTGGTAATTTACTATTATTAGCAGTTTTTAACTTTCGGGGCCATTTTGAGGCCCTAAACGATGTTTTTTGAGAAAACGGGGAGAAATATGGATCACAAATCGATGTTTCTCACCCAAAATTTGTATTTCTCGGATAGATCTTTCCAACGAGCTATCAAGCGCCCCAAATGGAGATCGTATGCAAAAGTTACGCCCCTGGGAAGTTGATGTATCAACTACCCCCATCGGGGCCCGCAAACCTTTTGGATTTTCATCTTACGGGGTTAGGGTTTTGGATTTTAATTATGTTAAAAAGGCCCTTATATCCTCATTGTAATAATCATCTTCTCACATATGCGAGTGGTTGTCACATCTCTTCTTAAAGATAAGCTACCACCATTCTAGCAAGTCTTTCACTCTGTATTTTACAGTCTATGTACATTTATTTCATTAATAGAAATCGTGTATTACTGTATATTTGTGACTCTTGTTTTATTTCCGCTATATCTTTGTTATATTTTTGTCTCTCTTGCAATATTTCTGAATATTTCTATGTTATATCTCTACTCTCATTTCGTATCGAAAATAATCCAGATCAGTGGTATCAGAGTGGTCTTCTCGTTCTCAATCCTTTTTTGCATGTCCCCAACGAGGTAGGGGTATAAGGATTTAGGGCTCGATCTGGTTGAAAATTTTCAAGATCATCCTTACAAACTTGAACGAACTCCCATGGGGGAAGAAAATAAAGATGAGGGAGCAGGAGATCCTATCAAAATGTTGCTCAAGGAGGCCCTCAAGAAACAAAGGAACGTGATGATGGACAACTTTGCCTAGATTCTTCAACAGATTCCCACTGGCCGTGCATCGATATCCAACAACCACTCTGAAGGAGCCACTCCTTTTAAGGTACAAGTAAACTTTGAAATTCCCATATTTGAGGGCCAAATAGATGCAGATGCCATAGATAGATGGTTGAATTTGTTAGAAGGATATTTCATGGTTCATCAATTTTCCGACCGAGAAAGGATTATTTTCGTACTCCTCAAAGCCACCCCCCATGTTAAGGATTGGTGAGAAACCTACTCGGAGCAATAGGATGAGGGGGAACCCTCTATTTTCTCGGCCACACCCACTTGGAATCATTTCTGAGATGCCATAAAAGAACACTATTACCCTATTGGCAACTATGAGGACCAGTACATGAGATGGACCACACTGCAACAAGAGAGGGGCCAAGCAATTTTGGAGTTCACCAATACCTTCCATACCTTGCGCACCAAGCTAGGTATCAAATACTCCCAATGACATTTGGTTCTAAAATACCATGGGGCTCTACATAGATACATCCAAACTGAAATGGAGTTTTTGGACATCTCATAACTCGGTGCTACATATCGATATGCTGTTAAAATCGACCAAAAATTTAAGCACCAGAACAAACGGGAGTTCGGGTATGCCAATCCACAACAACCAAAGTATGAAAAAGACATCCCTAACAAACAATCTCCCGAAAACCAATCCAAGCCACAAGAAAAGAAGGGTCACGGGAAGACAAAGAAGGACACCAGAAAATGGTGCGATTTCCATAAAATCCCCTGGCACAACACCGATGAATGTCGCTCAAAATAGTCATTGGTGGCTGAGATCAAAGACAAGGAGTCAAACCCTGATTCACGATCTAATTCTAAAAATACTGGTAAAAGACAAATCATCAATGCAGACCCCACTACTATTGTCGCGACCGCAACAATTCAACCAGAAGAACCAACAGATTCATAAGAGGGGGAGTGCCTTTTTCATTCACATATGTGGGTGAAGGGGACCCCTGTGCATTTTATTATTGATAATGGAAGCTAGAAGAACCTCATCTCAATAGAGGTCATCAAACAGTTGGGATTTTCAACAACACCACACCCGCAACCATACAACATCAGGTGGCTTTGCCAAGGACAAGAACTTTGTTTCAGCCAGCAATGTCGATTATCATACGGCATCCAGTCCTTCAAGGATGAGGTACTATGTGATGTTTCCCTACTATATGTTTGTGATGTTATCTTGGGCCAACCATATATGTGGAAGCACCATGTTATTTATGAGTCTCGACCCCATAGTGTCATTGTTACTTTCGAGGGTCATCTCTACAGAATACCAGAGGTAGTTCCAACTACTGCCCCACCTAAACAGTGCCGCAAGGTAGTATCTCATACTACAAAATTTAGCTTCTTCACAATCTGTTCAAAAGGTGAACAAAAGGATACTGCAACCACCACAGCTTCGGCCCAAGCACCTTCTATCCAACAGAAGTAGGTCGAAAAGGTTGCAGCAAAGCACAAAGATTCCTTTTGCACACAGTCATCTAAAATAGCCAGACTGGTTAAAAAGGTCCAAACCTTCCAGCCAAAGGTTTGTGATAGCCTTCAACAAGCTAAGCAACACCACTTCTCTAGCAAGGCAAGTAGATCACTAAGATTCAGATTCAACAATCGATTTCCCCTCTCCCTCGAGAACTCAATGCAATGGAGACCATTTCTTCCTAAGGAGGGAGGATTGATCCAGGCGGATATCGGTGGACACCCACCTTCTCCAACTGGCCCAAAACATGTTTTTAGTAATTTTGGTAATTTACTATTTTTAGCAGTTTTTAACTTCCGAGGACATTTTGAGGCCCTAAACGATGTTTTTTGAGAAAATGGGGAGAAAAATGGATCATATATCAATTTTTCTCACTCAAAAGTTTCAATTCTCAAATATATCTTTCCAACGAGCTATTGAGAGACCCAAACAAAGATCGTATGCAAAAGTTACACCCCTGGGAAGTTGACGTATCAACTACCCCCATCGAGGCCCACAAACCTTTTGGATTTTCATCTTCCGAGGTTAGGGTTTTGGATTTTACTTATGTTAAAAAGCCCCTTAGAGCCTCATTGTAATAATCATATTCTCATGGATGCGAGTGGCCATCACATCTCTTCTCAGAGATAAGCTACCACCATTCTAGCGAGTCTTTCACTCTGTATTTTACAGTCTTTGTACATTTATTTCGTTAATACAAATCATGTATTAATGTATATCTGTGACTCTTGTTTTATTTATGCTATATGTCTATTATATTTTTATCTCTCTTTTGATATCTCTGAATATTTCTGTGTTATATCTCCGCTCTCATTTCATACCGAAAATAATCCGGATCATTATGAGTGATCAAGGAACACATTTCATCAATAAGACAATTGAAGCCTTGACTGAAGAATTTACAGTCCACCATCAGAAGAGCACATCGTACCATCCTCAAGGAAATGGGACAGTTGAAGCATTCAACAAGATATTGCAGACAACACTAACCAAGTTTTGTTGTGTGAACATAGATGATTGGGATTTAAGATTACCAGTAGTGTTATGGGCCTATAGAACCACTTACAAGAAGCTAACAAAGAAGACCCCCTTCAAGTTGGTATATGGTCTTGAAGTTGTTGTTCCAATGGAATATTTGGTACCAAGCCTGAGATTTGTTGCCTTTACAGATATGGATGACACTGGATCTATTCAAGAGAGGCTTGCACAGTTGGTTGAATTGGAAGAAGATAGATTCATTGTAGGATTCCATCAGTAGGTTCAGAAGGAAAGAGAGAAGGCCTATCATGATAGGCACATCAAGAAAAAGGCATTCAAACAAGGTGATCTAGTACTGGTATATGAAAACAAGTTCATAAAACATCCTGGGAAGTTCATAACACATTGGATAGGGCCATACGAGATCTCTTATGCTACAGAGGGAGGAGTTGTGAAATTGAAGACTCTAAATGGAGAATGGAAGGACGGTTTAGTGAATAGGAGCTGACTTGTACTATGACAACTAGTTGCCTCACAGATCTCAGTAGAAACATGAAGAAAAGGGTCTAGGTACCAGGTGCAGTTGAAACTGGGTACCAGAAACATAAAAGACAGTCTGCATAAGGGATGGAGAGGAGGCAAAGAGTAGAACACAGAGGCTGCACTGTGCAGCCTAGAGTTGAAGTAAAATAGGAAGCTCAGATCTAAAGTGCCTTGAGACAAGTCACAGGTGAGTTTTGGGGGCCTATTGTCCCTTGGTTATGGAAGTATGCAAAGATCAAGGAAGAAAAGGGAGAATGTGAACTGCACAGAAGACACAGTGACTGTTATTGGGTCGAAGTGAGAAAAAGAGAAGAAAAGATGGAGCGAATCCTGAGAAAGAAATTCGTTGGAAGAGGAGATAGGGGACTACATATAATAAAGGAAGAAGGATCATGGATAAGTCAACAAGTGGAAAAATTCATCGTTGGATGCTTTGGAGCACCGCGTGAGAAGAAAGGAAAAGATAGGCTGGCAAAGCCCTGAAAATATGGGTCAAGTTAACCTAGGATTTTAGACACCTAGGGTTTTGGTATCTAGGGTTTTGGACACCTAGGTTTCGACCTACGACTGTCGGTGAGCTATTGTAATGTATAAATAGAGGTCTAAAGGGCCTAGGTTGGGTGGGTATGTTGGTTTGGTATGATATTACTATTGATCAATTTGTATTGTTGATGTGAGTGAGTATTGTATTGAGAGAGAGAATTGTTGAGAGTGAGAGCCTTTTGGCATTGTAAGATCTTCAGCTCGGTGTGAAGATCAACCCTGCAGCTGGTTGCGCAGGGAGGGGAGAGAAAGAGAGGAGAAGAGAGAGGATTTTCTAGATAAGAGGGAAGATAATAACTATATGCTTTACCTTAATACATTGTAGCATAGTTTTGTGGGCGTATCCCTAGAGAGAGGGTAAACCACATATATTTTGTGTTGTGTGTGCTTGGTACTTTGTGTCTATCATTGATATACTGTGATTTCATTACTACTTTAGATCTAATAAGTAGATGTGTAGAATAGATCTAAGTTGATAAGTGATATATAAATGTTGTGTTTCTCTTATGTTAGATCCACTTGATATTCCCTTTGGTTGTATACATATCTGTCCTACAACCCCCTCATAACTTCTTCGAGTGAGACTGCATATGCTTCACAGGTGTTTCTAAAAGGGCCAGTAGTTAGGGCTTGTTGGTGCACTCTTGGAGTTGAACCCTGGGTCTACTCCTGTGCCAATAGACACTGTTCTCTTTGTTTGGTGCATTTGGTAACAACGCATTCTCGTTAGTTGTCATCTCGACCAAGGGAAACCCTGGTTATGGAAAACAAAATCCTATGTAGGGTATTATTCCTACACAGGGGGAAAACTCAGGAATTCCTTCCTTGCAAGGACCTTGGAATCCATGGCATGGATCATTTACCTCATCAAGGATGTCGACCGGGGGAAACCCCTTCCATAGCCAATGGAACCCCAGGAAAGGCTTAGGACCTATGCCCATCGAATCGGTAGGAGGCAACCCTTCCCAAAATCCTTGGAATGCAATGCAAGCCCAACCTTTCATGTCCTATTATGGGAGTCAATCAATGACATCTTAACAAGCGTAGAATCCATATGCTAGTCACGGACATAGTTATTACCAGAACCTTGGCCAACAACCTAACTTTTCCTAGTAACCTGGTGCCAACCAAACTCCAGGATCCTTTTACCCTGGTTATAATCAACAACCCAAATTACTGTTTCTAGCAACTTTTCACTTGCCAGAATTGACAAGGTTATTAAACGACCCCATCTGTCACAATCCGTGTTGGCCTCCCAAGCCAACCAAGTTTCCTTCAGACATTCCAAAGTTTGAAGCTAAGCCTAATGAAGATCCAGGTGATCATGTGACTAACTTCCATCTATGGTTCTCACCCAACTCATTGAGAGATGACTTCATACAATTTTGTTTGTTTCAATGCATTCTCATCAGGAGTGCGACGAAATGGTACATTGATATTGACTGCTTGAGATACTCTTCCTTCGGCGAATTAGCAATGGATTTCTTAAACCATTTCCAATTACCTGTGAGATACAATGCCAACATCAAATTGTTGGCCAACTTTGAGAATACAAAAGCGGACCATATCTCAGATCACATCTGAGAATGGAGGCGCCAGAAGAGTTTGATAAAAGTACCAATCCCACCAACATTCCTGCTTGAGTGGTTCCTTAAGTGTTTGGTACCATAGTTATCTAAATACGTCGCAACCTCGGGGGTATTTTAAAAAGAAGAAGTGATAATGAGAGCTCAACAACTAGAGCTAATTTACTCTCAATCTGGTTTACTTTACGAAGTTTTTCCAGACCCATCTTGGTTGATACTTGATAAGAACAAAAAGAGATCTGGACCACATGCCGATGGTATTGTTGGTTCAGCACAAATGAATCCCACTGATCAATTGTTGAATCAATTGCATCAATTGTCAATACAATACACAATATCAAACCAAACCACTGGTTCGGCTACTCCCCCTACTCAAACTTTGGATGTACACACTGTGCAATCGAAAAACCAAAAGGCCAACCAACAACCTTACAGAAAGAAGAAAGAAAGAAAGAAGGGTAAGGAGGATAATAAACCTATGAATACTGTTGGTGGGGGAAATACAAAAAAGAAAAAGTCAAAGTATCCGTGTAATATTTTCATGGAAGACTATCTAACTCACCAGTGCCCTTGGCTTGTGGAATCCCAAAAGTTATTGGCACCACAACAACCTACCGTGTTAACGAACCCATTTCCACATGGGAAAAATTTAACTCAAGCCTCTTCGAGTGCGGAAGGGGGTAGTCAGGGACACCCTCCTTCTTTGAGTAATCCTTCATTCATGAATGTGTACATGATGAAAGGTAGTGTTGATATAGAAACTAGGACACATGACTATAGAATGCCAAACACCTCTGAGAAGGGTAAAGAAGTAGAAAACCCATCTCTTCCTCTCCAGATTGAGAAGATGTTTGGAGAAACAATGACATGCATCCCAAAAGGTGCATTCAAGAAATATTCCCACAACCCAAATGCAAGGGCCACCCAGAACTACTCTTTGGTGGAGGATTTGTCTCAAACCCCTTGTGCAATGTCAGCTTTGGAAGTCCTCCAGACCTTTGCTTTCCAGAGAAAGGATATGTTAGCTTCCTTAGGATCTATTGAGACTTGTAATATGGGAATGATCATGCTTGATACATCTGACCTCAAACCTCATCTTCCTTACCACATGGCATTTCAGATAGTAGTGGCTTACACCATAAAAACTTTCACTCATAACATTTTCTGCATGGTGGTTGATGAGGGAACCTCAACATGCATGATGTCTTTGGTGTGTTGGAATGCAATTGGACAACCTGTTTTGTATCTGTCACCTACTCTTCTTAATACTTTTGATGGTCATTTGTTCCGACCACATGGAATCATCCCCTCTTTTCCTGTGCAGTTAAGGGGGAAGATCGTGTGCATCAAGGTTGAAGTGGTTGATCCATCTCTTGACTACAATATCTTGTTAAGAAGGAGTTGGACCTATGTTATGCAAGCAGTGGTCACAACAGTTTTCTGGGTCTTGTTGTTTCCACACGAAGGCCGAATCATATCCATTGATTAGTTATCCTTCTCTTGTCCTGACCCTTCATTGGGTGTATCCATGATCCCGATGATTTATAACCCTCATACCGGCATCATCAACAGAGGGGTTGGTTTGTGCCCACCTTTGATGGGTAATTTTGATTACCCACCTTCGACTAGCAATGCCCAGTACATATCGGTTGTCCCCGACTAGCCTAGGGTTGAAATATTCCAAATCTCATCATTTTGGATGACTTACTTTAACGATCCATGGACTCTTCCTTCCCCATCAGCCATGATGGAAGGGACGGGGCACCATGGCATGGGCATGCCTTTGTCCGTTGAAGATTGTGCGTACTCTATAGTTCAACAAGATTCTGTTGACCCCGATCCGCCTCCTACACATGAGTTAGATCCGGTTCTTGAGCCTATTTGGACTCAAGGTTCCCTCGCCGATACTGATTCTTTATACTTAGTCTTTCCCTCAGACAAGGTGATTATTGAGGCAATGAATAATCCAGATAGACCCTGGGATGATCTCCATCACAGATCTTAGTTTTTCCTAGAGTTAAGAAGAATTGAAGTAGGCGAATTCACTCTGACTATCACTGGAGATAGGGCTTGTCCTATCAATCCTTTGGTTATGCACATTGTTTATGATAAAGGAAATATGGTGACCATCACTAAAAATATACCTATTTATTTCTCCAAAACCCCTGGCATCGTGGAGAATGTCTTCGTCAGAGAAAACTTTTCTTCCGAGGAGATTCAAATCTACAAGGATTTATTTAAACAATTCTGTGATGGATTTTCCTGGTCTTACGAGGAAATGTTAGGCACAGATCCAAGAATCATTGAACACAAAATCATGACATATCATGATGCCAAGCCACTCCAATAGAATATTCATCCAGTTAATCCTAGAAAAGCATAAGCTATTAAGGCTGAAGTAGAGAAAACACTCAAATATGGTTTCATATACCCCGTTCAATTGACTCAATGGGTATCAAATCGTGTGCCAGTCAACAAAAAACAAGGTATGATTCATGTATGCATAGACTTCCATGATTTGAACAAGGCCTGTCCAAAGGATAATTTCCCCACACCATTTATTGACCAGATAGTAGATGAATACGCAGGTTGCGAAGCCTTTTCTTTCATGGATGGTTTTTCGGGATACAATCAGATACAAATCAAACCCAAACACCATCACAAAAATTCTTTCATTTGTTTGTGGGGTACATTCGCTTATCAAAATATGCCTTTTGGTCCGAAAAATGTTGGAGCCACCTTTCAATGATCCATGTATTTTTCTTTCCATGATCTCAAACACATAGTCGAGGCTTATCTTAATGATTTAACATCATGATCTCACAAGAGAGATGATCATCCCACACACCTCTGACTCATTTTTGAGTGATGTCACTACTACTGGATTCTCTTGAATCCCAACAAATGCATTTTTTGTGTAACATTGGGTCATCTATTATCTTTCATATTTTTGAAAATAGGGATCATGGTCGATCCTCTAAAGGTTGAGGCGATAGTTCAGTTTCCTCCCCCATGCACAATCCCTCAAATTCCGTGTTTACAGGGAAAAATGAAGTTTTTACGGCGTTTCATTGAAAATTATGTGGATATCACAAAGGGTTTCATGCATTTACCGAATAAGGACATTCCTTTTCATTGGGATGAAGCCGCTCAACACTCTTTTGGAGCATTGAAATGTTCCCTTACGTCTGCCCCTCTTCTTCAGCCACCCAATTATAATAAAGATTTCTTATTGTACTTGGTTGTTGCAGAGTCGACCATCGATATGGTCTTGGTTCAGGAGGATGATTTTCTCTTAGAATACGTGATTTATTACCTGAGTTGAGGCCTAGTTGGACCATATCTCAATTATTCCCATGCTGAAAAGCTTGTGTTGGCAATAGTTCATGTTGTCCAACGGTTTTGTCATTACATCTTATTTAGCAAGACCACTATCATTTCCATTGTCAATTCATTTCAATACATGTTGACATGATGTATAATCCACGGAAATATCTGTAGATGGATAGTCATCCTCCAAGAATTCAACTTGGATTTTGTTTCGGTGAAATCCAAAAATTCGTTGGTCTTTGCGGAACTCATCTCGGAACTTCCAGTCAAATCAGGTGATGTTATACCCGAGGAGTCACCTATCAAAGGGGACATGTTTTTTATCATGTCTTCAGACCCATGGTACATAGATATACTAGTCTATCTCCAGACTTTGAAGTTCTCCACCTCTGCTTCTCATGATGAGCATCGTTGTATACGCCATCAGGCAAAGAACTATCTTATACTCGAGGACACTCTGTATCGTCGAGGTGTGGATTGCATCCTTCGTTGATGTCTCACTCATGAAGAAGAAGAAATTGTGCTTAACGATTGCCACACTGGAGCATGTGGCAGTCATTTGTTTGGGTTGGTGTTGGGCCCCAACAACTCCCCCTAAATGTTTTACAAAATTTAAAGGGGCCCCCATTAGAATCTTGATAATTATAATGAGCTACAGAATCAACCTTTTCAAATAGTTCCATACCTTGGCTTGATTTGAGAAAAACTTAATACATTCAATATAGTATGATATATTCATTACAAGAGTATATGTCAAAAGTTAGAAACGAGCATAAAAATCTCAATTTAAACAAAAACGTTAATTTTTACCAAATGTTTACTTTCGTTTAAATTATGATTATGTGTTCTTTATTTTGCTCATTAGCAAGTTTGACTATTTGAATAATGGGTTAAATACTTCCTCAAATAATATCTTGGTTGGTTTCTCATTTTCATGAAATCATTTGGTGATATTAATTAATTAAAAAAAAAATTCATTTTGCATCTCATTTCAAAATAATAATAATAATAAAATAATTATCTATCATTTATTTGATTTTGTAAAAAACTAAAATTAATATTTTTTCTCCATTAACTTGAATCTTCTAGATCATATTTGAAAGCAAATTATAAACAATGTTTTTTTATAAGTTATAGTTAGTTTAAATTCATTTTTTGTTTTTCTAGATTTTGTTTTATTCACAATTTTTAGGTTATTAATTTAGGTTTCTTTTTCTTTCACAGGTTTCTATTATCAAATATTTGATACGGATTTAATCATGGCTTGATTTTATTATCCAAATGCATTCAAGATGATTGATCCAAAAATAATTTTGGATTGCTACAAATAATTTTATGAGCAACAACAAATAAAATTTGCAAAGGCGTCAAGATCAGATAGACGATTTTGCAGAACTGATTACATCCACACCGTGAGGAATTTGAAGAAACAGTTGAAAACCTAGAACCCAAATGGACCCATTTACCTTTCACATAGATAGTTTCCTAAACAAATGTATGATTTGAGAGATATTTATGTATTTTTACGAGGTAAATCTCAGGTGGCAAAAATTAATAGTAACGCCCAGACTGTTCATTCATTGTATAAATATATGGGAAAGTTCAGAGCCAGTGGATAGAAGAATTGGAGAGGAGGATTTTTATCCTTTATCTTTTGTATATTATATCTTTTGTAAACTTTTTATTTCTTTTCAAGTGGAGTAATGGATGGCCGAAATCTTTGGGAGAATGGACGAGTATTTTCAAAGAAGAATATGGAATTCCAGGTTTCTTAATGGCTTTTGTCCTGTGAGTAAAATGGTTTTATTTTCATTATAATATCTTCATATTCTTTGAATAATTGACTATGCATTTATTTAAATAGATTTAGTCTTTTTTTATCAATACATGGTTAATTATTATCATTTATGTATTAATTTTTCCAATCTTTAAAGTCTATTATCCAAAAAAAATCTTCCAGGACTACAGAATGGACAAGTGATTCCAAAAACTTAATAGAACGAAATATATGCATTTTTTCTTTAACCTTTTGTTTATAATGTTGTTATTTATGTTTTTTTGATCCTATTACATGTGCAGGTCTGATATCTTTAGATTAAATGATCTGTGATGTGTAAGAGGTTTATATTATAAATACCATCTATCATTTGTGTTATCACTGAAATTTCG
>CBVK0100228094.1:0-25953 GCA_900067695.1 Picea abies | reverse complement strand
TTTCTGAATATCAGTTTGCAGTAGATATTGTACAAGGTTAGAATTTACAAAAATAATGTGTAACAGAGAGCCCCCCAAAGTATGAAGTTAGAACAGAGTGATAGCTGGAATACTTTGTCGAGTGTGTATAGGGAGCAAAGAACAGTCGGTCGGAAACCTGCCAACAAACAAGGAAATACAGTACAATAATATATAATCACTGAGGTAGGCATTCCCATACTCAGAATACAAATGACTCAAAGCATAAATTTCGACATGCAAAGATCCATGTCAAGTAAGACAAGTCATGGCCACCAAACATACACTGTGGATCCATGTCAATATGATTCAAATCTGAACATAGCCACCAAAAATACACTGTGGATCTATGTGTTAAAGACTCAAATTTGAACATAGCCACTAGACATACAATGTGGATCTATGCAACAGTACACTGAACATACTCCAACGCAACCTGGATCTGTCAGAAAATATACAGGGTCTTCATCTCCACCACTCTATAGTACGAATCTAACCATGTGAATACATGTGCTGAAGTCTAACATGGTAGAAACCACTTGATTACCAGTCATTAGTGTATACCGTTAACAAGTGCGAGGGAAATCACCATTAATGTCAGTGACTCCCAAGGTACACTAGTACAATCCAACGAATGTGAATAAATGAGCTGAAGTGGAACACTCGGTGGAATCTCCCGATCAGGGGTGAATAATGAAAACCCACTGTCGAAAGCGAGGAAACCTGCCATTGAGGCATGCAAGTTCCAAGGTACCAATTGGTTTCTAAGTCTAATTCCTGGATAATGAGTTGAAGTCGAGAGGAAAAAAAACTCGTCACAGGAGGGCCTTAATGTATCCCACATCAATGACACGAAACAAGTAACAAGATTTGATGTGGATCAGAGCAACAAGTGATTCAGGACTGACTTAGGGATGGTCGACGCAATATAAGGCTTTAAGACTGCAGAAATGGCTGACGCAATAGAAGGCTTTTCAGGTTGGACATCTTTTTGAACATATTGATGACACGGCAACTGTCTTGGAAACACTGACTCAACAACAGGGATCACAGACCGATTTGTAATCTTATAAAGGAGTATGATCAAGAGACAAGTGGTTTTTCCAACCTATACACAAGGCGAGTGAAAGGGTGTCATGTTCAAAAGTGACACTTCCACAGAATACAAGTTTAGATACAATTCTTTCCCAATTTCCCCCCCACCATTTCTAGCAAGTAAATCTTTATTTTTACGCAATCTTGAAGAGGATCACATATGCTTGTTAATATAAGCTCATCCTTAGGACGAGTCCCTCAGAGTATGTTTAACGAACCCTAGGAAGGAGTGGTTCGGTACCATATGGGCCTTTCGATGTTTATTTAACGAGTCCAAAGAAATAAAACTCAAGGGTTTTTCATGTTTAGAGAGTCTGAAAAACACTTAAAGAAAACTCAGGTCCCATATGGGTCTTTCAATGTTTGTTTTATGAGTCCAAAGAAAGAAAAATCAAAGGTTTTTCATGATTATAGAGTTTGGAAAAACACTTAAACTCAGTTCCTTTTTCATACAGTTAGTCCAATGGGATTCCGAAATGTCCCACTATTTCTTGAAGGATTTATCCACTCCCACTTAATTCAAATGAGATTGGTTCATACCCCCAATCTCTCAAACAACCACATCTAAAATTTTCTAAAAACTCACTAAGTTTTCCTCCACATGAGGTGCCAAAGGAAATTTTTAGTCTAGGTAGGATCTCAGGGATAGGCATCCAAATAAACTCCCCATTATCTAGTTCTCACATCGTCAAACATTAGAAGTTGACAAATAGGGAACTTTAAAATCCTCCAAGTCAAGTGTTCCTACACCATAAGGCACAGAGATACCCATGAAGAGTTGAATTTTGAGGTCTGGTTGTTTTGTGTCTCCCCTCTTGAGGCACCCACCTCTTGGACGTGATCCATCCCGTGACCCATTTTTGAGGCCGAAAATCTAAATGCCGCACTTTGACCGAGGTACCTAGTGACCAAATTTTAGGACATCTACCTAGGTGGCAATTGTGGGCTGCAATTGCACCTTGATCAGATTTTGTGTGGCTATTGGGAAATATCTCCAGCTCTTTCGGGATATTCACCCTCTATCCCTCATTATAACCGATTGTTTCATCCTTCACTAGTTCCTCTTCCGGTGGCTTCAGACCCCACTGTTGAGTGCTATTGGAAGGTCCAGTGCTATTTGAGAGGAAGGACGTTACGTGTTTTAGGACATGAGCATTTGTTTTCTTTTTTCTCCCATGCAAACAAAATCCACCTACCCACATGTATACTTATTTTATTTATGTATGATGCTCTTGTGAGCCACCATTTGCACACATCCACTTTTCTAGTCGGACATCATAGGGGATCCAAAGAATCCCCATCGTTCTAGATGCTTGCTAAATCTCCCTCCTATTCTAGGGGGAGTTCCTAGTCTTGCCAACTCATTGGCTCAACCCTCTCACATCCCTGGGAGTGATACTATATTGAGATCATATTTTCTTGGTTCCACTTTACTTCGGTTCACTTCCCAAGGCCAACCCTCCACTCACTCTCCTTTACAAGGAAGCGAGGGGGAAAACTTCTTCCCAAGGGGGAAGTACAAACCCACCTCACCCCCCTCACGGGTCAAGTACACAAACTACTCACACCATGGCTGGAACTAATCCTCCACCACCACTTCAGATGCCATACTTGGCCTCCCTCAACATACTGTATCTGAACAAGCTCACGAATGATCGTATATTGCACAACCCCACATGGCCTGCAATGCCTACCAAACTACCTTCAGACATCCCGGAATTTGAAGAAAAGGTAGGAGACGACCCTGCCAACCATGTTATGACCTTCCACTTATGGTTCTCTTCAAACAACATTATGGACAACTCCGTCTGATTAAGGTTATTCCAACACACACTTACTAGCCCATCAACCAAGTGGTATGTAGACAAAAAGTCAAGGTCCCATGTGACTTTTGAATCATTGGCCAAAGAATTTTTTACCTTATTTCAACTACCAATCTGCCATGAAAACAATCTCAAACTACTCTATGATATTAAACAATCCTCAACCACCCATATCACCGACCACATTCACGAATGGCATCGACGACGTAGTTTATGCAAAGCAGAAACCATTAAGAAACAATGTCTTGATTGGTTTCTCAGATCACTTGTCTCCCTCCTTTCCAAAGATGTGGCTTCCACCTTCCCCTAGTCTGAAGAAGAAGCCATCAACAAAGATCAACAATACGACCTCATCTATGCACAGTCATGATACTTACATATGGTACTACCTGACGCCCCGAGACCCATACCATTTGGCTAAGACAAACCTGGGATGTCCCACTCAGTGGATGGATTGATTGGTACCATGACACTTCACAATCCATACATCCAACCTCAACCTATGTACGATACACCCCAATATCATCAAGATATGGGGGAACCCATGGTTAGCCTCCCCCACCTTATTAGCCTCCATACTCTATTGTGCCCCCTCCACCCATGAGTGGACCCGCATCAACACCCATGATGCACCCGACTGTTCAACCCAGTTTTGGTACCCCCTATACCTCAGCTTACACCCTAAGCACTAGTGAAAGAATCACACCTTCCTATGTACCATACATATCATTGCCACAAAATAATCTGTACTTCCCATTTCCTGGTCCTACACAACCCATGGCTCCACCACAAGGACAACCACATGTTGGGGTTAAATTTGTTCAACCCTCTCCCATTCAACAATTTCAAAACTTTGAACAACTGAATACGGAAAATCCAGCCCATCAGTCGAATAATTCCAAGAAGAAAGGAAAAAACCGAAACAATATTAATCCAGGACCAGGGGGAAATAACCCCCAACAAAACCAACTTGCTGGGGGCAACCATAATCAAGGGAACCAAAACCCCCAAGGGGGAAATCACAACAAACGCCAAGGAAAGAATAAAAATAACCTCCAGGAAAACTTCCCTTTCACCCTTTGCGATGAATATGGCCATTATACTCACCATTGCCCCCAAATTTCCAACTTTAAACAGATGAAATAATCTGCAAATGGACCTAGTCACCTAGTACCACTTGCCCCTTAGCAGGCCCCACAATAGTATGTGCAACAACCACCCCCATCAATGTTGCAAAAACCTATTCCACTCCAAGGTGTGATGAACACCCAACAAGAAATTCACCCTACCCCACCACAGATGGGACAATATCAAAACCCTGGCACTTCTACAGATCACACTATCCTCCTCACTAGTGAAGAGGAAATTATTCTACAAATGCACAGTCGTCAATACAACACACCCCCTGAATCTAATCCCACCACCTTGAAAGCAGTTCCAATTATAGCTAGACCAACTTTGATGATTCCACGCCCTAACACTAAACCACTCCTTCACATTCCTCGTATCCCATTATGACGGAATGTAAACAACCCTCAAGCTAGGTCAAGACACAATTACAGTTTGGTCAATGACTTGGTGTAATCCCCTACTGCCATGTCAGTCTTGGAAGTCCTTCAAACCTGTCCCACTCAATGGAAGTCACTACTTTCTGCCCTGGGGGCAGTTGACCTTATTGATACTAGACTCATCACATTTGATCTAGATTGTGGGGAACCCCGTCTCCTCGCTTTGGTAGCTTTCCAGATACCAGTGAAAATTCGGAACATCACAGTTCATCACTGTATCATTGATGAAGGTGCATCCACATGAATCATGTCCAAAACTGTATGGCAGAAACTTGACTCTCCTGAGCTAACGCCATCCACCATCAATTTGAGAGCTTATTATGGATGACCATCCTCTCTTGAAGGCCTCTTTCAAAATATCCCTGTTGAACTCGGGGGAAAAACCATCCTTATCTACATTGAAGTTATCGATGCCCTGCTTGATTACAATATCTTGTTTGGACGTAGCTACATGTACGCTATGAAGGCAGTAACCTCTTCTGTGTTCTGAACGATGATGTTCCCCCACAATGGGAATATCATCACCATCGATCAGGTATCACATTACGAGCCTAAACCTTCCTTCAACATCGATAACATCCTACCTTTTGTCCACACTAATTTCGATGCCTACCCACTCATCGAGATGGGCCCAAAAATTTTCAAAGACCCATCATTGCTAGGGACATACCACGGGGCACCCCCACTCATACACTCCTCAACTCAAGTATGTGTCATCTCTTCCAATCGAACTGAAGCTGGCAATACCATTTCTCCCACCAAGGCTTCTTCACTGCTTGACGTCCCACTAGTCACATAAATCCTACTTCAGGAATCCCCAAAGAACCCTTCGACACCACTTGTTCTGGATTTCCCTCTCCCCCAGGGCCACATCCCAGTTTGGGAGACAGTCCCCCAAGCCATTCCTCAAATCCCCTTCTTCTACCCCCCACCAGGTGTACAAGATTTCCAGGTAGCTGGAACACTTACTCTACCTAACATGGTGCTTTCCATCCCATTTTGGAATATTCACCCACCTGAGATGGTTCCTCAACCATCCCTCCCTCCCCAAACAGAGGGAATCCCAATGTAGATCCCAGTCCTCACTCTGACCACACCACCCTCACCCCCACTTGCTAGCACCACCGCTACAACAGGGGGCAGAAGGAAGAAGAAAGATCCCATTGCTCCACTTCCCCCCCGAGTTCAACTTTGTTGCGCACTATGTGAGAAATAAGGACACCCCACCAATCGATATCTCTCTCTCCCCGAGTTACGAAATTTAATCCAACTTCCTTGAGTGACCACACTGCTCGTCGCTTCACCCAAAACACCTAGTACTACCACCACATCCCCGAATATAGGTAACACAGGGTTGCAAACCAAATTTTCCTGTACCATATGTTCAAAGTATCTCCATTACACCCACTAGTGCCCTGTGCTACCTCAATTTCGACAGACGGTAACGACAATACGCCAAATATTTCAGCAAGACTCCACTCCATCTGCATCATCCTGTACTCCTATTAATGACATCCACTATGTCATGACCTCAGTCAATGAACATATGATATGCCCTTGCTCTCTCTGTCAATCACTTAACCATTTCACATACCACTATCCCGCGATCATTGAATATAGGCGTCGCCAAATGACCCTTATTCAAAATCCTACACCTCCCCCACCGCCAGAGGTACCAGTGATTACCCCTACTCCATCCCTTGATGTCGTTCATATTATATCTCCTAATCTTGAGGAACTTCCCACTCCTCTATGGTTCATGGATAACCTATATGAATATTTACCCCCAAATCGCCCCAATTCTCCAGTCCATTTCCCCACGGAAATCTTATGCCCGACTACAATTTTTAACCCACAATATCTTGATATCTGGTTTATGTTGAGAAAACCATCAAAACCTCCTTACACCACCCCCTCTACATCTTCACCACCAGAAGACAACCACATGGTGACAATTACCAATGTTACTCCCCTGGATCTTCTATATTCTCACTAGTTCCATTGCGACGAAGACATCCTCGAGGAATTGACTACCCTCAATTTCCCATGGAATGCGCTCCATCACAAAGCGCTCTTTCTCTTGGAGGAATCCTTTGAGCCCCCTATCCAAGACTCCATCTACAAAATCAAAACCAAATATTTTATCCCATCAGGGCATATAGACTGGTTCAATAACCTTATCCCCGCCCCCGACACTTTTGAAGAAAGCAACATGGCAAGCATTTTCCCCACTGTCAAGATTGAAGACATTTTTTATTGGTCATACAGAGAGATGCCCGACCTCAATCCTTCTATTGTTGAACATTGTATAGACACATGGCCTGATATCACACCTGTGCGACAAAATCAATGCCCACTGCACCCATCCAAAGCAACAACCATCCAAGACGAAATTGACAAATTACGTGCTGCAGGGTTCATATACCCCATTGTATATACATCATGGGTCTCCAACCTATTGCGGGTGGGAAATCCCTCCTATGGAATAGAATTAAGGGTTTTATCATGCATGCAGAAATGACCTAAAGTCTCCTACTTTCTACCAACATCCCAATCATAAACCCCATTATTCATATGCAAATTCAAGGTTAAAAAGATCCAGTTACTGTACCTCAGTTTCCGTGTTTGATGTCGATCCCTTTAACGCTTGGTCACTCCTTGACTGCAACTGTCCTCCCAACGTTGACTTGCATTCACAAATGACAAACAAATAACTTCACATGCATATGATATATAAACTAATGGGTTAGATATTCTATCAAAATATAATCAAATTTAAATATTGACAATCTCATATGGCGGGACGAGAAAAGTACTTCTTTTATTAATCTCACAAGAGTAACCTTATAATAGTGAGATCGATCACTGCTCCTTGAATCTGGTCCTGGGCTCCTCTTCAAATGTGCTCCAACTACTTCTGTATATGCTTCTCTTCACACAATAGTTGTAAAAGGTTGGGGCAAGGGGAATACTAAATCGGGTATAGTTTCTTTGCTATGATTTTCCTCCTTTCAAATGGGACCCCTACCCCTTCTTTTATAGGCTAGAAAGGGATAGGTATTTGGTCGAGTGACCGACTATGGATGGTCAGTCAGTTTAGTTAACTTGCCCAAAAATGTGTGTTCCATTTTCAAATTTCCATTTTTTCTTTCTTTTTAGGTATACGCGGGCTGTAGTGGGCCAACCAGTGTACACACACATGTAGTAGTGGAGTAGGGCACACATGCCTTCAAAAAGAGTGTTTTTTAAGAAGCTGTTCAGTAGTGGATTGGCAAAGAAGTAAAATGAGATGGCCTGATGCCAAATAAGAAGGTATGGTGCAATTTAGGGTTATAAAAGATGCCCCCTAATGTGTGAGGTCAGAAGAGCATCTGATGGCCGAAATACATTATCAATCTTCACCAACATACCAAACAAGTGAGCCCAGGGACCAGAATTCGGGAGGTGCCATCTGTAAAATAAAAATTGTCTCACCGAGGCGGGCATACCCATGCTCAAAATGAAATAAAATCATGGCTACAAATCAAATACACTGTAGATCCATGTCATACAACTATATAAAGTGTAGCCGCGAGCAATACAAAATGGATCAACATCTCGAAATAAAAAAAAGATATACATGTATAGTATCCATCTTCAAGAAGCGAATAAGGCCTGATGGATAGAGATGAGGCCTTTAGATCTCAAGCAATAGCTTCAAAATCTTCACAACTCGGGTAGGAGTGTAATACGAGTGTATGACTTGACTACCCAGAGGTCTTCGATGACTTGTCAGGAATGGACTAGAGGATTTTGATGATCAGGTTGAGGGCTTCATGGATTTCGAACAAAGACTTGATTGGGTTTTCAGGATGAACGAACATGAGGGTAAGAGACAATCTACAGAGGGGGTTGACTCAAGCTTGGTAATAACTTTCCTTGGACAATATCACGACATAACATGAGACTCAAGCAGTATAATATTTTGACATAAGTTCACGATGTAGGAGGCACCGCAAACTCTCCATATGTTTGGAAGAATGACCAAATGGAGGAGGACACAACTCTATGTAGTGAGAACAACTTCCCAAGGTCATGTTAAATCCCAAGGCATTACAAACAAATGAAAGGATGTGCTTTGTCCAAGGGCGACTCATTGTGCTGCCAATAAAAAGAAAATACTTTTCCCTTCCTCTTTTTGAGGTATATTTGATTTTTTTGTCTTTTTCAATAATTTTGGAAAGCTTGAAAAGAATAAAAGAATGCTATGTTAGAAAGGAGGATCGAGTGTGATAGATATAATATTTCCAAGTGCACATAACACATGGATGCTCAGGGAAAAGGGACATATGCAGGAAAAGGACACTCGTGAAAAATCCTCCATGGGCCAAAGGTGTCAAGACATAAAGGCAAAGAACTACAGGGCTTGCGTATAAGGAATGCTTCAGATGGTTCATTTGAGAGCAACGTGGAGCCGACATTAGGGAAAATACACATGTATGCAAACACGATTAATAAGACACACAATGGTAACATCCTTTGAGGTAATTTTAACGAGCCCAGAGAAGGTAAGCTTGACAGTTTTTCATATTTAGAGAGTCTGAAAAAGAGTAAAAGGAGACTCCATTGGGTTACCTTTTTCGAATATAGTCTAGTCGGCTTGAAAAAGGGGTAAACTAGCACCGACCATACGTCTACTCAAAACCATTTTAACGAGTGTGATAAAGACAAGATCACTCGACAATTTTCTCATTTTTAAGGAGTCTGAAAAAAGATTAACTATGGACTCCGTCAGGAATGTTCTTCTGGACCAATTTAACGAGTGTGAAAGAATAAGGTCACTCGACGATCTTTTCAATTTCATGGAGTCTGAAAAGAGCTTAACTATGGACTCTGTGGGGGTTCTTTTTCGTAAATTTAGTACCTCAGGTCCAAAAAAGGGTTAAAATTATACTTGAGAATACTCTTCTAGGGAACTGAGGCTCCTAGAGTATATCTTTGTTCGTACGGTTGACCGTCCGGACCGAAAAAGGGGTAAACTATCGTCGGACAGATGTGACTTCAAATTTCAGTTTAGCGAGCGTGAAGGTCAACAAGATCGCTCGACAATCTTTTCATTTTTAGAGGGTCTGAAAAGGGCATAAAAGAAGACCTGTTATGTTTTGGGAGTCCCAAGGGTGAGGTCAAGAGTGATAATGCATCATGCAAAATGACGCTCAAACTCATAATCAGGATAAAACAATAAGGACTCCCAAGCCTATGGTCATTAGTGACAGCATGGACACCAAAATGCAACTAGGATCTACCTAGGGCATCCATGTTAAGGTAGGTTCTACCATTAAAATACGACACTTCTAGAGCAGAAATGATGGTTTCATGTTGCAAATCGATGGGATTGATCCTATGGCGTAGTGATAAAGACAATGATATGCGGAAAGTAGAGGTGGAATCCTAACTTAAATGCAACAGGTTGGAAAAAAATGACTTTTTACCAAAGGACCTTTTTAAAAAAAAGACCCAAATCTCCAAAAAGTTTCCCAAAATCCAAAGTAACAATTATCGTAACAATCCATAGAAAACTCCAGAACCATACTAAATGATTTTCAATTTAGAAAAAATGACAAAAAGTGGCCAAAAAGTCTATATATAGAAGCTGCCAGCTCATTATCACTATTGCAAATTGAGAAATTGACTAAAAGCCAAAAATACCCCTTTGTGAAAATAATTGATTATGGGAGCTTCAGTGGATGAAACGAACTTCCTCTTGGACCAAGTAAGTACATACTAACCCCCCTTGCATTTCAATACGTCATTTAAGCATTTTTTTTTTCTTCAGGGGGCGATGACCTTTAAAAGGGTCAGTCCTACGTATACGTGGGCTGTCTTAGGACAACAGACGTGTGCACGCATGCAGAGGAAAGTCTGCATGCATGCACACACAACTGTGTGCATTATAGCCCGCATATATCTTCTAAGATAAGAAAAAATTAAAAAATGCGAAGGCTAATACCCCCTGGACTTGTCAATTGCAGGATGTATGTCCACTGGAGGGAGAGAAAGCATGAGGACTTTGATGTTGCGGTCTTAGATAACCATGATGTGGTAGCTTCCCTAGCCCAATGCGACTTGTTTAAGTTCTACCAGACTACATTTATGCAGGCACAACCTAGGCTGCTAAATTCCTTGATTGATTACTGGAACCCAGACATGAAGGTGTTCATGCTCGAGGGACAGTCGTTGAATCCAACGACAGAAGATATCTACTTTTTGACTGGCCTCTCAAGGAGAGGGGAACCAATCAACCTTTGCACGTTTACTTCTAGGCCTCACAACATAGCAGAGTTGATTAACCTCCATTGCGAGGTAGGTACTGACATGGTGGGTACTCAGGTGCCGGTTCATAAGATCAACAACCTATCACTAAAAGAGATATTTCTATTCATTGGGTAGATTACCGGATCCGCAACTTTACACTAGGCTTCCAGGGCACACATGAATTGTGCAGTTCAATGCTTAAATGCACAAATATTTCATTGGAGTACTACATTAATTGATTGCATGAAAAGGCAGTTGACAGAGTGTCATATGTGGAGGCATATAAACTTTGGATTTGGTACTATCCTTTGTGATTTCTTCTTCAAGAGGGTACCTAGTCTGAGTCTGAGGGAGATTGTTCGAGGTCATGTAGCCTCCTCTCCAGCAGTGAATAGATGGGCGACGTTGTTGCCATGACAGGGGGAAGGGAGGACTATTGAGGCCTTTGACGACAGGTTTTTCGATTGGTGGTCTCGACAGATACCGACAATAGAGGACTATCCCTATGCCAGAATTGACTTTTCCAAGGACCACAACAAGGAGAGATAGGTAAGTTTTCTTTTCAAAGTTTTTTTTTTTTAATTTTTATGTTGTTTTTATATATATCAATTTTTTGTATACCAGAGTGATTGACAAATATGCATTTGTTATGTGCAGATGTGGGACTGGTGCATCCAACGGATTTTGCGAGGACTAGGCGACGTCCTCGACCAGAGGCCGCACTAGCCGCAGCCAGCGGACCAGCAACAACAGGGGGACCTCCAGCAGGTGAGGCTAAGAGAGTTTTGAGACGGGTAGATAGAAAATTTACCTCGCTTACTCGCACAGTCCCCATTGCAGAGATTGAGGATTTGCTGCCATCCATGCAGTCTCATGTAGTGGGGGCACCACAGACGTGGATCCGACTTTTTTGGCGTTTGGCAAATGCTGTTGATCATTATAAAAGGGCCAACATGCCCCATCCTTAGTTAGGCTAGAAAAATTACGTGCCGAGGGAACTACTTGTATATTTTTGAGGGCATAATCCCCGTGACTTTCTACTCAATGTATTTTTGAGGTGCTTATGCCCACCCATATACTCTGATATTTTTGATATTATATATGGATTTTTTTATGTCGTATGGATTAAATCTACTTTACAAATGTATTTACATGTGCATGTGTGTGTCTTTCTTACATGTGTGCAAGATGCCAATCCAATATTTGATTAGCTAGAGTATTTGTAACTTGATTTATACTCCTAGGAATATGAAAATATGTAATATAATCAAAGCATCATTCTAAGAGACATACCCTAAGGAATCGTCAGTGTAGAGTAGGATCACGAACACGGTATACTCCATTTAACTGAGACACAACCAACTGAGAGTCTATATAGACCTGAAGGTGAGAGATACCAAGTGACGAAGCATCATGAAGTAACTCAATAACTGAGATGTATTTGGCAACATTGTTTGTGGTGTCGCCTAAACATATACTTCCTAAAGATAGCAACTGGCCCCGAGGTGTGAAAATCACCCAAGCTGTGGAGGAAAGCCTTCGAGTGTGTCGGCTAGCGCCATCCACGAATCCAATGAACACCTATGATTCACTTGACATCTGCCACAATGAAGAAGATGACATAAAAAACGACACGTCCATAAAACCAAAAACCCAAAAAGTAATAGTACACAGACTATACATATATTACAAAAAATCACCCAAGGTGACCCACCTATGAGTAATACCTCTTGAGGTAGAGCCCATTTCTAGGCTCCACCAAAACATTTCCCTCAAATTCCACCAGATGATAAGCGCCCTTCTGTAGTACTTATTTCATGATGAAAGGTCTGAACCACATGGGTTTGAACTTGCCTTCCCCAGGGGGTCCTTATCTTGGTCATAGACTAGGACAAGGTTGTGTTCAGAGAAAATATGAGGACGAACGGACCGATCATACTGACACTTGAATTTTTTTTTGTGAGCCTCGTTAGAAAAGGCCGCGTCATGATGTTGTTCATTGAGTTGTTCGAGGTATAGTAACCATTCTTCAAGTGGTGAAGTATCTGGCAATAACTGTACTGCCAAATTTAACGATGGGATCTGGCATTCTATAGGCAAGACTGCTTCCAGCCCGTAAAGGAGTTGAAAAGGTGAGAAACCATATGAAATCTTAATAGATGTTCAGTAAGCCCATAATGTCGAATATAACATCAAATGCCAATTTGACTTGGCCGAATTGATCATTCGCTGTAGAATGGTTTTAATAGATTTATTTACAGCTTCCACCTGACCATTCTGTTGGGGGTAATAAGGTGATGAATGTTCCTGCCTCAACCCAAGATTTGATGTTAACTCGATCATCATTTTTTTCTGAAAGTGACTACCATGGTCAATGATAATCTCTCTCGGGACGCCGAACCTTGCTATTATCTAGTTGAACAAAAAAAGAGTTGTTGTCTCCCCGTCATCTTTGAATGTTGGCATAGCTTCGACCCACTTGGTGAAGTAGTCTACTTCTACGATGATATAGTGGTGCCCCCTTGCTGAAGGGGGGTTGCATGTAGTGTAATCAATACCCCATTTAATGAAGGGACCAACGGTAATAATGGGAAACATGGGAGTGGGGTGTGCCCTCATCTTCTAAGAGAAGATCTGACATGGGTGGCACTTCTTGACCGATTCAACACAATCTTTGATTAATGTCGGCTAGAAGTAACCTGCTCGTAAAATATTTTGGGCTGTTGCCAACCTAGAAAAATGACCACCACATGCTCCAGTGTATCAATCATTAAGCACGAATTTTTCTTCTTCATGAGTGAGACAACGGTGAAGGATGCAGTCGACACCTTGACGATACAATGTATCCTCAAGTATGAGATATTTCTTAGCTTGATGGTGTATACAACGAATCTCATCACGAGAAGCAGAGGTGGGAAAATTCAAAGTCTGGAGATAAACTAGCACATCTCCATACCAGGGGTCAGAAGATGCGATAAAAAACATGTCTCCTTTGATAGGTGACTCATCTGGTATAACATCACTTGATTCAACCATAAGTTCCTATATGATTTCCACGAAGACCATCGATTTTTTTCTTTTCACCGAAACGAATTCCAAGTCGAATTCCTGGAGGATAACTATCCATCTACTGATTTTTCCACCGATGAGTCATCGTGTCAATATGTATTGAAATGGATTCATGATGGCAATGAAGGTAGTATTGCGAAACAAAATATAATGATGAAACCATTGGACAGCATGAACTGCTGCCAATGCAAGCTTTTCGATATGGGAATACTTGAGTTCCGGTCCAACTAGGCCTCGACTCAGGTAATAAATCACGTATTTTGAGAGTAAATCATCCTCGTGAACTAAGACCATACCGATGGTCGACTCTATAATGACCAATTATAATAGGAAATCTTTATTATAATTGGGTGGCCGAAGCAGAGGGGTTGATATGAGGGTGCTTTTCAATGCTGCGAAAGAGCATTGAGCGGCTTCGTCCCAATGAAAAGGAACATATTTATTCAATAAACGCATAAAACCTTGCAGTCTCTGAAGCTAAGGTATGGTGAACGGGGGAGGCAATTGAACCATTGCCTCAACCTTGAGAGGATCAACCATGATCCCTATTGTTGAAATGATGAAACCTAGCAGACGACCTGATGTGACACAAAAACTACACTTGTTTGAATTCAAGTGGATTTGGTAGTAGCAACACCGTTCAAGGATAAGCTGGTGGTGTTCCAGATGATCAAATCTCTTACAAGATCATGATGCTAAATCATCGAGATAAGCCTCAACTATATGTTTGAGGTTGTGGAAAGAAAAAGACATGGCACGCTAAAACGTAGCCCCAACAATTTTCAGACCAAAAGGCATCTTACGATAAGCGAATGTACCCCATGGACAAATGAAAGCAGTTTTGTGTTGGTCTTCGGGTTTGATTTTTATCTAATTGTATCTCGAAAAACCATCCATGAACGAAAAGGCCTCATATCCTACACATTCGTCGACTATCTGGTCAATAAATAGCATGGGGAAATTATCTTTGGGGCAGGCCTTGTTCAGATCATGGAAGTCCATGCATACACGAATCATAGCCTATTTTTTATTGACTGGCACGTGATTCGACACCCATTGAGTCAATTGGACGGGGCAGATGAAACCAAATTTAAGTAGTTTCTCTACTTCAGCCTTGATAAATGCTACTTTCCTAGGATTGACCGAACGAAGCTTCTGCCAGACCAACTTGACATCAGGATAAGTTGTGATTTCATGTTCAACAATTCTTGGGTCTATGCCTGGCATTTCTTCATAAGACTAGGCAAAGACGTCACATAATTCTTTAAATAAATCTGCGTAGATTTGAATTTCCTCGGGGGAGTAGTCCGCTCCGACGGAGATATTCTCCATGATTCCAGGCATTCTGGAGATGTCAATAGGTATTGTCTCAGCTATTGTGGCCATATTTCCTCTAGTGTAAACCATGTGTGTTTCCAAAGGATTGATAGGACAATCTTTATCTCCATTCATGGTCAGAGTGAATTCTCCTGCTTCAATTCATCTTAACTCTCGGAGAAAGTAGGATCTATTATGAAGATCATCCCAGGGTTTGTTCAGACTATTCATTGCCTCAATAATCGCTTCGTCTTAAGGGAAGACTATGTCTAAAGAATCTGTATCAGCAAGGGAACTTTGAGCCCAAATAGGCTCGAGCACCGGATCTAAATCTTGTGCCGGAGTCGGATCGGGGTCGATAGAAGCTTGTTGAATGATCGAGTATGAAACTTCTTCCATGGAAAAAGGAATGGCCATGCCATGGTGCTTTGTCCCTTCCATCGTAGTGGATGGGGAAGGAAGGGTCCACAGATCGTGAAAGTACGTTGTGTGAAACAAAGAGATTTGAAAAATTTCAGCCCGAGGTTGGTCGGGGACGACCGTCATATAATGGGAATTGTTGGTCAGAGGTGGGTAATCGAAAGTAACCAACAATGATGGGCACAAACCAATCCCCACATTGACGATGCTAGGTTGGGGGTTATCAATCATCGGGACTGTGGAGACTCCCGATGAAGGGTCAAGATGGGAGAAGGATAACTGATCAATGGTCACAATCCGACCCTCGTGAGGAAACAACAAGAACCAAAACACTGTCGGGACCACTGCTTGCATAGCGTAGGTCCAAATCCTGCCTAACAACATATTGTAGTCGAGGGATGCATCGACCACTTCAACTTCGAGACACACGGTTTTTCCCCCTAACTGCACGGGGAAAGAGGGGATGATCCCATATGGTTGAAAAGAATGACTGTCAAAAGTTGTAAGTATATTAGGTGACGGAGACAAAACGGGTTGGCCGATGGCCTTCCAACATTCCAAATACATCACGCATGTCGAGGCACCCTCATCCACCACTGTACGAAAAATATTCCGGGTAAACAGTTTCGTGGTATAAGCCACTACTATCTGGAAAGTGACGTGGTAAGGAAGACGAGGTTTTAATTTAGATATATCAAGCATGATTTTTCCTGGATTACAAGTCTTGGTAGAGCCTAAGGCAACTAGCATGGCCTTTCTTTGGGAAGGGAAACTCTGGAGGACTTCCAAAGAAGACATCGCACAAGGGGTTTGTGATAAATCCTCCACCATAGAGTAGTTCTTGGCAGCCCTTGCATTTGGGTTGTAAGAATCTTTCTTGAACGTACCTTTTGGGATGTGCGTCGTTGTTTCTCCCAACGTATTCTCAATATAAAGATGAAGAGGTGGGTTTTCGGCTTCTTTACCCTTCTCAGAGGTGACTGGCTTTCTGCAATCATGTGCTCTAGTCATTATATAGGCATCACTTTTCATCATATACACATTTGCGGACGAAGGATTAATTGAAGATGGAGGGGGTTCTTGACTGCCCCCTTCCGTGCTTGAGGAGGCTTGAGTTATATTTTTCCTGTGTGGGAATGGGTTCGTTAACACGACAGGTTGTTGCTGTCCCAATAACTTCTGGGCCTCTGCAAGCCGAGGGAACTGATGGGTCAGGTGGTCTTCCTTGCAAAGATTACAATGTTACTTTGACTTTTTATTTTCAGTGTTTCCCCTGTCAGCATTATTGGTGGGTTTCTTATCCCCCTTAACCTTTTTTCATTGTTTCTTCTTTCCGTTAGGCTGCTGGGTGGCCTTTGGGTTTGTCATTTACACACTATGTACATCCAACTTTTGGGTAGGGGGAATAACCAAACCAATGGTTTGGCTGGCTGCTGTCTGTTGTATCGACAATTGTTGCAATTGATTTGACAACGGATCAATGGGCTTGGTTTGTGCTGAAGCAATAATGCCATCAGCATGTGGTCCAGACCTTTGCCTTGTTTTGTCAAGGATTGACCTCGGTGCGTCTAGAAAAATATCGTAGAGTAAACCAGATTGAGAGTAAATTAGCTCTAGCTGGTGTGCTCTCATTATTGCGTCTTCCTCGGAAAGAACTCCAGACATTGCGACATATTTAGATAATTGGGGTACCAAAGACTTAAGGATCCACTCTAGCAGGAATGCTGGTGGGACTGTCACTTTGATCAAACTCTTTTGGCATCTCCATTCTCGAATATGATCCGAGATATGGTCCTCTTTTGTCTGCTCGAAATTGGCCAATAATTCGGTGCTAGCGTCATATCTTACAGGTAATTTTAAATGGTTCAGGAAATCCATTGCCAATTCACCGAAGGAATATTATCATGAGCGGTTGAGCTCAATGCACCATTTCACCATACTCCCTATGAGAGTGCATTGAAACAATCACAATTGAACGGATTCGTATCTTAATGAGTTGGATGAGCACCATAGGTGGAAGGTAGTCACCTGATCACCAAGATCTTCATTAGGCTTGGCCTCAAACTTTGGAATGTCCAAAGGAAACTTGGTCGGCATGGGAGGCCAATTGGGATCATGACAGATGGGGTCATTTAAGAGCCTTGTCAAATCTGGCAAGTGCAGGGTTTCCAGAAATGGTAGTTTGGGTTGTGGATTGTAGCCGGGGAAAAATGATCCTGGGGTTTGACTGGCACCAGGTTGCCAGGAAAAGTTAGGTTGTTGGCCAGGGCTCTGGTAATAACCATGACTGTGACCAACGTATGGATTGGGCACTTGTTGAGACATCATCTTCTAGTTCCCGTAATAAGATGTAAAGGGATGATCTTGCGTCACATTCCAAGGATTTTGGGAGGGGTTTCCCCCTACCAATCTGACGGGCATAGGCATTGGGCCTTGACTGGGGTTCCACTAGGTATGGAAAGGGTTTCCCCTGATTGACATCCCTGGCAAGGGGACTAGTCCCTACCATGGATTCCAAGATCCTTGTGAGGAAGGAACTCTTAAGTGTGCCCCTTGTGTAGGAATAGTACCCTGTACATGATGTGGTTTTCCATAACTAGGGTTTCCCCCGACCGAAATGGTAGCTGACGAGAAAACATTTTTACCAAACGCACCGAAAAAAGAGAAATGTGTCGAACCAACCAACATATTATAAGGAGGAAGTGCTTGACTACCTGCTCTAAACAAGTTTATATTAGGCCTGACGGAGTGTTGAGGAACACCACTGAGCGAGGGGGACGAAGGGGGTATATGACCCCTGCTGTAAGGGAAAGTGATAAAGGGAGTGAAAGTTCCCCCAATATATCCTTGCAGAGGAGCGTTGGAACTCCCTACCCCCTGACCCAAAGTTTGTAGAGTGGAGGAGGAAAGTACAATACTCGTATCAAAGCTAGGCATCCTGTATGAGAAAGGAGAGCATTTCATGTTCTGAGGAAACAGAGCAGTGATTTCCACCATAGATGGAATCAGACCATTGCCCAAGGTAGAAGAAGTCGAGACCATCGTGGCCCGAACCAAAAATGGTTGGTTAGGAGGTGGAAAACCCCTAGTAGTGACAGTCATGAAGGAAATATCAATATTCCCTAAAGAAGTGGCATCGTGTGCTTCAATTGTTGCTGGTGACACTACCAGACGCTCATAAAGTAGAACCTGTACGACGATGGGCATTGATAGATCAGTGATGGGAGGGTTGTAAGGACCAAAAGTCTTTGCTCCAAGGTCAGAAATGATTGGTTCCTCCAAAAATGAAAGTTCTTCTTTCAAAGATGGGTTGGGCATAGTTTCTTGTAACCTGGTTGTCTCAAAAGACCTTTGCTGGTCTAATTTTCACCTTAGCGGTGGTGGTGGTGGTGGGGGGGGGTTCGAGGTCAACTGGTGGTAGGCCCAAAAGCCTTCATGACTGGTAGAAATTTTGATCCTCCATTGTGTGAGAAAATGAAAGACACACTAGGGAAATCTATAATTGTTTGAAAACCAACACATACTAAAAATTATCTATGAGATAAAACAATCAGTCACTAACTAGTTGGAAGAACAGTTACAATAACCAACACTAGAGAAAATTACTAGTGCAAGTGCAACTCGAATACGGAAGAACCCTCCGGGTATACTCTACAAAGAATGGCCCAATTTCTGTCCTAGGTATCGCGGTATACCCCCACAGTCACCTGTGTAAGTCACTAGAAAGATAGGCAACTAGGTTGCCCATGCGCAAACAGTTACCAGGCGGGTACAGTCGACAGTCGGGTGGACTGCAATGAGTAGGGTATCAAGACCAAAACCTATCAAGGGTATCGAAAGAAAGTGTTCCGAAAGATGATTGAGGACCTCAAATGGATTCAAGACCCACGAAGCTCCGTGGCAAATGCAATCAACAAAATCCCAAGACAAGCCCTCTATATGCGTTCCCCACTACGTTTGGTCCGACTTTGGAGGGGTTATCTCCTCTACCTTTCCTTACGCGGCCTCATGTTTAGCCCCTATGTTAGAGAGGGGTCTCGGATAACTTTTATGATATTGTACTTTTGACACTCCCTAACACTGACTCTTATGTTTGTTTTTCAGCCTTGAAGAGTTTCCTCTCCAATCCTAAATCAAGGCTCTAGCCTAGACTAGTTTATGTACCCTACAAAACATAAAGTCTAGTTGATTTTCATTAATTGTTAATTTTTTGGGCTTGTCTTAATTCAAAGGTTATGAAAGTGAAACTAGTGATGTTTTTAGAGATGAAAGAGAAGATAAACAACAAGCTAGAAACAAAATGACTTCTTCTTGACAAATTCAGTTTTTTTTTTTGCTTTTTTAAACCAATTTTTTAAACATTTTCTTTCTAAGGTATTTTAACTAAAAAAAATCAAAACAAGATTTCGCTCGACTACGAGCTACTTATTGTCCTAATTCAATCAGCCGAGAGCTTATGAAAACAATCTTTTTCCTATTGATTAATGCAAACAACCGATTCTTTAACCAAACCAAGAATTAAAAAATTTCAACATGCTTCAAAATACTAGAATTGAAAAAATGGATTCCTTTTATTTCTTCTAAAGCAAGAAAAATGATAAATTGAAGAAAAAGCTGAAACCAAAAAGCACTTCTAGACCTACTGCGGATTGCAGGGAGTCACTTGACCAAAATCTCAAAAAAGGTTGATCTCAAAAAGACTCACAGATTTGTCTAAGACTCTACTACAAAAAATTCAAGAAATCTATTTGATGAAAAGAAAAATATGCTATGGTCAAACCTAGGCTACCAACTGTGATCATAGAGACTAGGGCAGAGACCAAAAATACCCTTGAAAATACTGTCTTATTATAGGTAAGAGGATGACTGTCTCTCTCTTTCAAAATATCTCCCCAACATAGATATGCGACTGTCACCACAATAGCTAGTGTATATATGCATGCTGTATAAAGGCATAGCGTGTATGCATGCATGCAAAACTACTGCAGGGCACGTATAGTTCTATAAATGATCAAAAAAGTAAAAAAAAACAATCAAACACATGCAGGGAGCACTGGTACTGAAAACCAGAGTCCCTCAGAGATAGCGAAAATAACTTTGGCAAAGAGAATGTAAGGAAAATTTTGATCAAACAAAGCTAATATGAGGCTATTCCTATCCTATAGACTGCAAGACAGAGACTATGACCAAATCCAGTAAACCCCTAAGAAGGATCATTCCTGACAGGGAAAGAGGATGACTGCCTCATTTTTTTTTCTAGACTTAAGCACACAACTGACACTTCAACAACACAACATATATATGCAGGCTATATAAAGGTAGGGCACGTGTATACACGGGCAGGGCTTCTGCAAGCCACATATACCTCTGTAAATTCCCTGGATGAAACTTAAAAAACCAAGCAATCATGCAGGGAGTACTGGTATGGAAAACCAGAATCCCTACAAACTCAGACTCTTGCAAAAAACTTAGAAAAAAGGTAACAAACCAATTCTAAAATACCCAAAAAGTATCCCTAGAAAATCCTAGAGATTCCGCAGTATGGTCGCTAATTCTGTTGCAGGTGGGAAATCCCTCCTATGGACGACCATTAAGGGTTTTATTATGCATGCAGAAATGACCTAAAGTCTCCTACTTTCTACCAACATCCCAATCATAAACTCCATTATTCATATGCAAATTCAAGGTTAAAGAGATCTAGTTACTGTACCTTAGTTTTTGTGTTTGATGTCAATCCCTTTAATGCTTGGTCGCTCCATGACTGCAACTCTCCTCCCAATGTTGACTTGCATTCACAAAATACAAAAAAAGAACTCCACATGCATATGATCTATAAACTAATGGGTTAGAGATTCTATCAAAATATAATCAAATTTAAATATTGACAATCTCATATGGCGGGACGGAAAAAGTACTTCTTTTATTAATCTCACAAGAGTAACCTAACAATAGTGAGATCAACCATTGCTCCTTGAATATGGTCCTAGGATCCTCTTCAACTGTGCTCCAACTGCTTCTATATATGATTCTCTTCACACAATAGTTGTAAAAGGTTGGGGCAAGGGGAATACTAAATCGGGTATAGTTTCTTTTCTATGATTTTCCTCCTTTCAAATGGGACCCCTACCCCTTCTTTTATAGGCTAGAAAGGTCTAGATATTTGGTCGAGTGACTGACTATGGACGGTCAGTCGGTTTAGTTAACTTAGCCAAAACTGTGTGTTCCATTTGCACCTTTCCATTTTTTCATGTTTTTTAGGTATACACGGGTTGTAGTGGGTCATCCAGCGTACACACGTGTGTAGTAGTGGAGCAGGATGCATATGACTTAAAACTAGTGTTTTTTAAGAAGCTGTTCAGTAGTGGATTTGCAAAGAAGTCAAATGATATGGCCTGATGCTAGGTAAGCATGTCTGGTGCAATTTACGGTTATAATAGATGTCGCCTAATTTGTGAGGTCAGAAGAGCATCTGATGGCTGAAATACATTATCAATCTTCACCAACGTACCAAACAAGTGAGCCCAGGGACCAGAATTCGGGAGGTGCCATCTGCAAAATAAAAATTGTATCACCGAGGCTGGCATACCCATGCTCAGATTGAAATAAAATCATGGCTACCAATCAAATACACTATAGATCCATGTCATATAACTATATAAAGTGTAGCCACAAGCAATACACAACAAATCTACATCTCGAAATAAAAAAGATATACATGTATAGTATCCATATTCAAGAAGAGAATAAGTCCTAATGGCTAGATATGAGGCCTTCAAAGCTCGAGCAACAACTTCACTAGGACTTATTCAATGTTCGTCTAGACCAATTTAATGAGTGTGAAAGAATAAGGTCACTCGACGATCTTTTCAATTTTAGGGAGTCTGAAAAGAGCTTAACTATGGACTCCGTGGGGGTTCCTTTTTGTAAATTTAGTCCCTCAAGCACGAAAAAGGGTTAAAATCATACCTGATAATACTCTTCTAGGGAACTGAGGCTCCTAGAGTATACCTTTGTTCATACATTTGATCCTCCGAACCGAAAAAGGGGTAAACTACCGCCAGACAGACGTGACTTCAAATTTCAGTTTAGTGAGCGTGAAGGTCAACAAGATCGCTCGACAATCTTTTCATTTTTAGAGGGTCTGAAAAGGGCATAAAAGAAGACCCATTATGTTCTAGGAGTCCCGAGGGTGAGGTCAAGAGTGATAATGCATCATGCAAAATGAGGCTCAAAATCGTAATCATGATAAACTAATAAGGACTCCCGAGCCTATGGTCATTAGTGATGACATGGACACCAAAATGCAACCATGATCTACCTAGGGCATCCGTGTTAAGGTGGGTTCTACCACTAAAATATGACACTTCTAGAGAAGCAATGATGGATTCATGTCGCAAATCGGTGGGATTGATCTAATGACATAGTGATAAAGACAACGAGATGCATAAAGTAGAGGTGGAATCGTAACTTAAATGCAACAGGTTGGAAAAAAAATAACTTTTTACCAAAGGACCTTTTTTTTAAAAAGACCCAAATCTCCAAAAAGTTTCCCAAAACCCAAAGTAACAATTATCGTAACAATCCATAGGAAACTCCAAAACCATACTAAATGATTTTCAATTTAGAAAAAATGACAAAAAGGGTCAAAAAATTGACAAAAAGTGGCCAAAAAGTCTATAAATAGAAGCTGGCAGCTCATTATGACTATTGCAAATTGAGAAATTGACTAAAATCCAAAAATACCCCTTTGTTAATATAATTTATTCCAGGAGATTTAGTGGACGAAACGAACTTCCACTTGGACCAAGTAAGTACATACTAACCCCCTTTTCATTTCAATACGTCATTTAAGCATTTCTTTTTGTTTTTTGAGGGGGTGTCGACCTTTAAAAGGGTCAGCCCTACGTATATGTGGGCTGTCTTTGGACAACACAAGTGCAGAGGAAAGACTGCACACTTGCACACACGACTGTGTGAATTATAGCTTGCGTATAGCTTCTAAGATAAGAAAAACTTAAAAATGAAAAGGCTAATCCCCCCTGGACTTGTCAATTGTAGGATGTATGTCCACTGGAGGGAGAGAGAGCATGAGGAATTTGATGCTGTGATCTTAGATAACCCTAATGTGGTAGCTTCCCTAGCCCAATGTATCTTGTTTAAGTTCTTCCAGAGTGCATTTATGCGGGCACAACCTAGGCTGCTAAATGCCTTGATTGATTACTGACACCCGAACGCAGAGGCGTTCATGCTTGAGGGACAATCATTGACTCCAATGACTAAAGATATCTACTTTTTGACTGGCCTCTCAAGGAGAGGGGAACCAATCAACCTTCGCATGTTTCCTTCTGGGCCTCACAACATAGCATAGTTGATTAACCTCCATTGCGAGGCAGGTACTGACATGGCGGGTACTCAGGTGCCGGTTCATAAGATCGACAACCTATCGCTGAAAGCAATAGTTTTAATCATTAGGTGGATTACTGGATCCACAACTTTACACCAGGCTTCCAGGGCACACATGAATTGTGCAGTTCAGTGCTTAAATGCAAAAATATTTGACTGGAGTACTACATTACTTGACTGCATGAAAAGGCAGTTGACAGAGTGTCGGATGTGGAGTAATGCAGCTGGTGTTAGCGAAAATTATTTGACAGAGCTAAACTTAGCTAACTGTCACTAAAATTGGCATATCCGTTCTATTTGACAGAACTCTTTTTGAATTGGCGGGTTAAGTACCTCTTGTGTTTTCTAGCACCCAACGGAAATCATTTTACACTTTATACCAAGTACCTCGGAACTATGCGATATGACCATAACCCCAATGGAAATCAATTTAACACTGTTTTTGTACTTACCTCTAATTTCCAGTTCCATTCATCGATGGACACTTGGCCTCACCGGAATTCACAAAACGCATTGAAATTTGGACCATCCACCTTCCGCTGCGACCTGGGCCGTCTATTCTTTGTTACTGGACTCCGTTCAGATCTTAATCGCCCATCTCTTGGATAGTTGACATCGTCGATCCTTGGTCTCCTCGAGTTATACTCTACCTTCCACCATGAACCCCGATACGTATAGAATGAAAATATCAACTCGTTTCAGTATTGGTTCGATTCCAAGGGTCTTTAAAATAATATGACAGATCAGATTTATTCTATCCACGAGAACAGAGATATTATAATCATACACGGATGCAATATGGTTTCACACGCATGAGAATGTTGCCAAAATGGACAGGAACTTTTATTAATGAATTCTGTTTTTTTTTTCTCTACAACAATCCTGTGCATGCTCTCTCTCGTGCCCTCTCCTTCCCTCCGACACACTCTACCCACCCCCAACTTAGTGTGCTTAATACAATAATAAAGAAAAACTTAGGTTTTCAGATCCACAAAGTCTGGATAGAATCCTCTTAGATCCTACAATTTCTGCCTGTAATCCTAACTTCTCCTACAATTATTACATTGTTAGGATTCGAGATCCTTTGACAATTTATTAAATTTGAACTGAATACAACAAGTAAATTAAAGAGCACCCACTCTCTTTAGTAAAATTTGCCTTTGATTTTCAACAACCATAGATCTTCTAGCGCTGTGAGCTTATGCTCCTGCATCAGAATCCTCAGGTCAGAAAAATTCATGAACTCCTGTTCATGAGTTCTTCTACAGTGCTGCCATGTTTTTGTATATCTTCTTCAGTCATCCATGTAGCATCCTCCACTGGCTGATTCTGCCATTTGATCAAGTACTCATAGTACTCATGTCTTCTGGTCTTCTTCAGAACTCTGGTGTCCAATATCTTCTCCATTTCTAGCTCTTTTATAACAGGAATCTATTTCTACCATGCTATCTTTTGTCCAATATCTGATTCATTTGTTGATGAAGTCACAGTTTCACCTCCCTGATAAGGATATAAATCTGCAACATTGAATATAGGTAAGATACCTATATTATCATGCAATTCAATTTCGTAGGCATTTGCTGAGAATTTTCTCAAAATCCTACAAGGTCCAATCTTCTTGAGTTTCAAATTATTATAGGTACCCTTAGGGAACCTTTCTTTCTTTAGATAGGCTAATACTAGATCACCTTCTTCAAAATTCATTTCTTTCCTTCTCAAATCTGCTCTTTGTTTATACTTGAAAGTGTTCTTCTGCAACTGTTCTTTAACCTGTTCATGCAACATCTGCATATCTGAAGCAAATTTCTCTGCATTTGCACTCCTTTTCTCCATCATTCCCAAATCTCTAAGTTCCATCACTCCTCTTGGATTTGTCCCATAAACAATCTTGAAAGGACTGTGAGATCGGAAGAGCGGTTCAGCAGGAATGCCGAGACCGATCTCGT
>CBVK0100228093.1:0-25953 GCA_900067695.1 Picea abies | reverse complement strand
TTCCGATCTCACTTTTTTATGCTTTCAATCCAATGACCAATCAAAATTTTTTGACAATGCGGATGTAGGTCCACACCGACCTCTGGGTACATCCCCTATTCATAGATGAGGGGAAGTATCCATGGTAGCAGGATGGGATGCTAGTGACTATGAGGTGGTCGAGCAGAACCTAGAAGGATTGAAAACAGATATCCTGGACATCTCCATCGATGAGATTCCGAGGCATTATCAATGCCATATTGTAGGTGTATCTGGTTAACTTAGTCAATTGTTTCCTAGGGTAGCATGGGCAGTGTTGTGCTACCATGAGCAACATCCTTGATGCTATTTTTAATATGAAGCCAAGTTCTTCTCATTTTTATATTTTTGGTCTTTAGACGAAAACACCTTTGTGTAAAACAATTTTATCATTATATATATACATGATGCTTCTACCAACTTACTTGATTTAATGTGAATTGTGGTTGGATTTACATGTGTCTCAAATGTCTATCTAACACATAATTAGTTAATGCATCTGTTAATGTATTTAGACATCTAGGAATATGCTGATATTCAATGTAATCGAAGTAAATTTCCAAGAGGCGAATTCGTAGATATACCCATAACAAGGTAGGAATTAGGATAGCATATACATTACTTAACTCTAGTACCACTAACTGTGAATCAATCTGTACAACAAGGTGACAAAATCCAAGTGAAATAATGTCGATCAACAATTCGATGATTGCACTATATTCCGCGATATTGTTATTTGCACAACCGAGGAAGACACCGTGTAGACTGATTAACTCGTTCGTAGGTGCATAAATTGCCCAAGAAGTTGATGCTAAGTTATGAGTACTACGACTAGTGCCATAGGCAAAGGAAATGTAGGGTAGCGAAGGCACCGACATCTGGAAACCAAGCACAATGCAAGGTAAGCAACTAGGAGTTGAAACCAAATAACAAAAAAGAACACAAAAGTAGCACACACTAGTATGATACAATAAAAATACAAGAAATCATGCAAAGATGACCTAAGCATAGTACTTCTTTAAGTAAATCCCATTCCTAGGCTCACTCAAAGGAATTCCATCATAATCCACTAACTCATAATCTCCCTTCTCCAACACCTACTTAAAAATATAAGGACATTGCCACATAGCCTCGAATTTTCTGGACCTTAGTAAATCACGATCTTATTCATAGAGGAGAACTAGATCACCTTCAGAGAAAATGTGTGGCTTGACATGCTTGTCATATTGGGCCTTGAAACACTTTTTCTAGGCTTCAATAACCAGGGTGGCACCACGATGGGTTTCATCTAATTGCATCAGGTATAATAGACGTTCCTCTTTGGCAGAGGTGTTGGGGAGAATTTCAATGATTAGCTTCAAAGATGGTATCTCACATTCAATCGGAAGGACAAGTTCAATACCATACACTAATTAGAAAGGTGTAAACCCCATGGCAGACTTTACAGATGTCCAATAGGCCCATAATGTTGAAAACAACATCATGTGCCAACTTGTCTTGTGAATTCCTATTATCTGTCAAAGCATAGTGATAAGAACTTTGTTTATCGCTTCAACCTAGCCATTGGCCTGTGGATAGTAGGGGGTTGAGTTTTCATGCTGAAGACCCAACTTTTCAGTAAGCTCAGACATCATGAAGTTTAAAAAATGGCTACCGTGATCAGTAACAATAGCTTGTGAGATCCCAAATCGAGTGATGATATGATTGAATATGAAAATTGCTGCAATTTTTCTGATGTTATTGAATGTAGGAATCACCTAGCACATTTAGTGAAATAATTGATGACTACGATGATGTATCCATGCCCCTGATCGAGTGAGGGTTACAGGTCATGAAGTCAATGCCCCATTTTGCAAAAAAACCAATGGAAGCTATAGGGTGTAAAGGAGCAGGACAAGATCTTATTTTATTATTATACGTTTGATAAGCATGACACTTCTGGAAAATAGTAATATAGTCTTTAAACAAAGAAGGCCATAATTACCCTTCTCATAAGATATTTTAGGCAGTGGCAGACCCATACATATGACCACCACATGCTCCAGAGTGGCAGGCATTCAAAGCATTCTCAGCCTCATGATAGGTGAGACAGCGTCAAAAAATAGAGTCAACACCATGGCGATAAAGAGTGTCACTGAGAATTATGTACTGACAGGCTTGATACCATATACGACGATAGTCTGTTCTAGAAAGGTTGGGCCGAAAATTTTGATCTTGGAGATAGATGATAATATCTTTGTACCAAGCATCATCATAACTAATCAGAAAAAGAGATTCATCAGGCAAGGAATCCTCTTCCATGTTTTTTGTCTCAGTGGAGGGAAGGTCACATATTAGTTCAATGAAAACCAATGATTTCTTAGACTTAGCGCATTCAAAATCTAGGTCAAACTCCTAGAGAATCAAAATCCATTTGGAGTACTTTCCCTCTAGAAATTGGTGTGTAAGGATATGTTGCATAGGGTTGCAATCAGAAATGACAGTGGTCCTGCGTAATAAGATATAGTGATGAAAACGTTGGACATCTTGAACAACTGCCAAGGCCAGTTTTTCCACATGTAGGTATTTGGCTTCGGTAGTCGTGAGACTCCAAATCAAATAATAAATTGCATTTTCATCGTGTGAATCATCTTCTTGGACTAAAACCATGGAAATGGTAGAGTCTGTAGTCGCGAGGTAGAGGAAATAGTCTCGACCAGAATCGGGTGGGAAAAGCAGTGGTCTATGGGTTAGGGAAAGTTTCAAAGATTTGAAGGCTTTGTTGGAAGTTTCTTCCCATACGAACTCGTAACCCTTCTTCAATAGTCAAGTAAATCCTAACGTTAACTCAGCATAATTGGGGATGAATCGACGCAAAACGTTTTCCTTCCCTTGCAAACTTTGGAGCTGGAGAAGTGTAGAAGGAGGAGGTAGATTAAGGATAGCCTCAACCTTAAGAGGTTCCACCCTAATTCTATGAAGTGACATAATAAAACCCATAAGTCGGTCAGACTCCACACAAAAAACACATTTTTGTGGGTTTAAACGTATATGATAGTAACGACAGCGAATGAAAATGGCTTGGAGATGGGTCGGGTGATCTTGGCGGTGCATGGAATGGGCTGGTAGATAATCGAGATATGGTTGTACAATGTGATTGATATCCTAAAAATCATAAGACATGGCACATTGAAAAGTTGCACCAACGTTCTTTAAATCAAAAGGCATTTTCTGGTAGGCAAAGGTACCCCAAGGACAGATGAAAGCAGTCTTGTGTTGATCCGTAGGAAAAATATTAATTTGATTATAGCTGGATAAACCATCCATTAAAGAGAATATTTCATTCCCAACACAATTGTCGATGATCTTGTCAACGAAGCGGGTGGGATAATTTTCCTTAGGACAAGCTTTATTAATATCCCTGTAATCGACACATACACAGATCGTGCCTTGTTTTTTATTGATCGGAACTAGATTGGATACCCAATCGGTTAAAGCCACAGGATAGATAAAGCTGGCTTTAAGAAGTTTTTCAACTTTGAGCTTGATAGCGGTGACTTTATGAGGGTGGAATGGGTGAAGTCTCTACCAAATAGGTTTAGCATCTACATAGGTCTTAATTTCATGCATAATGGTATCAAGGTCAATACTCGACATATCTTTGTAACTCTAAGAGAAAACATCACGAAAGTCTCGAAAAATAGCTTTATAAGTGACGACTTGATTATCTGAACATGCAGCATCAATGTGAACATTTTCGACAACTCTAGGTTTAATAGATATGTCAAGAGGAATTGTGGATGAAATATTACTCAGGTTCCCTTCATAAAGAACATCGTGTGTTGACTCAGGAACAGAGGAAATGACAACAATGGTCAACAGAGTCGAAATCCATTGGTAACTCTCTATGGTGTGTTGTTCTAGGAAGAGGGTGGAATGATGATGTCCATCATCCCATGGGGTATCTTCCATAGACATAACTGACATGATCATCTCATCTGTAGGAAAGATGACGTGAAACGAATCAGGAGATGAATCACCAAGAGAGTGAGTAGAAGGGATTGCCGATTGAATGGCTTGATAAGTGGATTCAACCAGACTTAAAGGCATTTGTTCTCCATAGAAAATATAATCACCAGGATCAAGTACTATCCACAGGTCATAAGACATGGGGGTTTCATGAACAGAGGTAGAAATCATGTTGATAGAGGCGAAAAAAGGAGGTGGAACATCGGGTGGTGGTATTGGGAAGGTACCCATTAGAGTGGAATCTTTTAGGAGACCCACACTGACATTCTTGTACCTAGGAGGTGTGTTTGAGATAAACAGTATGTTTCTAGTATGGGAATCGGAGTTGAAAAAGGGCATTTGGTCAACCGTAACAACTTTTCCTTGATGTGGGAAACGTAGCACACAGAAAAGGGTTGACATGATGGCATGCATGGAATCAATCCAGCTACGACCAAGTAATAGGTTATAGTCAAGAGGTGCATCAAAGACCTTGACCTCCACATTGATTGATTTACCTTCCAACGTAATAGACAACGAGGGAAGAACATTGTAGGTTTTAAAACCAGAACCATTGAAATCCTTAAGTGTATTGTGTGATTCAGTGAGGGAGGGAGAGCCAATGTATTTCCAACAAGCAACCAACATGACGCACATCGAGGCTCCCTCATCAATAACAGTTCTACAAATGTTCTTTTTCTCGACAACAACTTGAATCTGAAACGCTAACTGAGGAGGTAGCCTTGGAATGTGATATTCCAAGTCAAAGATTATCAAATTCGTATCTATGGGATCAATTACATCGATGGAATTTAACAGTTCCTTCCATTGAGTGGGACAAATTTGAAGGACTTCGAGAGCTGACATCGCAGAGGGTTCTTGCACAAGATCTTCTACAATACTATAGTTTTGAGCAGCACGTGCATGAGTATTGAAGACTGACTTTCAAACAATTCCCTTTGGGGGAGGGTGGAGGAATGTATCAGGACCTAGTTGTTGGAGATGAAGAGGACCATTGGGAGGTGAAGTTGAAGGAGGCGGTTGAACCAATGAAGGTGGTAAATCATCAACTTTCTCCTTTGAAGGAAATGAAAACAACGGTCGAAGGAGTCGAAATCCATTGGTAACTCTCTATGGTGTGTTGTTCCAGGAAGAGGACAGAACAATGATGTCCATCATCCCATGGGGTATCTTCCATGGAAATAAGTAACATGATCATCTCATCCATAGGAAAGATGACATGAAATGGATCGGGAGATGAATCACCAAGAGAGCGAGTAGAAGGGGTTGTCGATTGAATGGATTGATAAGCGGATTCAACCAGAATTAAAGGCATTTGTTCTCCATAGTGAAGATAATCACCAGGATCGGGTACTATCCATGGGTCATAAGACATGGGGGTTTCGTGAGAAGAGGTAGAAATCATGTTGATAGAGGCGACAAAAGGAGGTGGAACATCGGGTGGTGGTATTGGGAAGGTACCCATTAGAGTGGAATCTTTCAAGATACCCACACTGGAATTATTGTACCTAGGAGGTGTCTTCGGGATAAATGGTACGTTGCTAGTACGGGAATCAGAGTTGAAAAAGGCTAGTTGGTCAACCGTAACAACTTTTCCTTGATGTGGGAAATGTATCACATGGAAAAGGGTTGACATGATGACACACATGGAATCAATCTAGCTACAACCAAGTAATAGGTTATAGTCAAGAGGTGCATCAAAGACCTCCACCTCCACATTGATTGATTTACCTTCCAACGTAATAGACAATGAGGGAAGAACAATGTAGGTTTTAAAACCAGAACCATTGAAAGCCTTAAGTGTATTGTGTGATTCGGTGAGGGAGGGAGAGCCAATGAATTTCCAACAAGAAATAAACATGACACACGTCGAGGCTCCCTTGTCAATAACAATTCTACAAATGTTCTTTTTCTCGACAACAACTTGAATTTGAAAAGCTAACTGAGGAGGTAGCCTTGGAATGTGATATTCTAAGTCAAATATTATCAAATTCGTATCTGTGGGATCAATTACATCGATGGACTTTAACAGTGCCTTCCATTGAGTGGGACAAATTTCAAGGACTTCTAGAGTTGACATCGCAGAGGGTGCTTGTGCAAGATCTTCTACAATACTGTAGTTTTGAGTAGCACGTGCATGAGTATTGAAGGATGACTTTCAAACAATGCCCTTTGGGGGAGGGCAAAGGAATGTATCGGGACCTGGTCATCGGAGATGAAGAGGACCATTGGGAGGTGAAGTTGAAGGAGGCAGTTGAACCAATGAAGGTGGTAAATCGTCAAATTTCTCCTTTGAAGGAGAATGATATTTGGCCCGAGTGGTGATGGAAACTTTGTTCTTGGTAGAATTACCAGTACACATAAAGACATATGAAGTGGTGGAAGGAGAAGGTTGGTCATGAATGACCAATTGAGCTTGTTGTTGAGAAGGGAAAGGCTATGACAAAATGACAGGTGTGGGAGGTTTTCCGTTCCCTTGAAGGAACTTAGTGACATCAACACGTCTTGGAAATTCTTTCGTATAGTGATCATCACCATAGATAAGGAAAGGATATCAAGGTTTACACTTATCCTTATCATCAACAGACTGGGTATTAGGTTTATAGGATTGCAGATTATTATTCCTATCCTCCTTATTCTTACCCTTTCCTTTTTTATACTTACTTTTGTCTATAGGGGTGGATTGAACAGAGTTAACCTCATAATTTTTTCCAGTGGAAGGAGGAGGAGTCGAAGCATTTTGAACATTAGAAGCAAGATATTTGGGATTGGTGTGAGTGGCCAACATGGATTTGGCATTAGCATGGAAGGTGCAAATCACACAATCAACAACATGAGAAGCTGTTGGGGTTGTTGAGGTAGTGGTAGAAGAAGAGAGAGGAGCATCAGGGAGAAATTCGTAAAGAGTTCTCATTTGAGAATAAATGAGATCAAGGTACTAAGCACGACTAATCGCCTACTCTTCAATGACAATGCCACCCATGGAAATATCACGGGATATTTCATTCACAAATGATTTAGTGAACCATTCAACCAATAATTGATTAGGAAGGTCGGGTTTGATCAAACGTTGTCTTCGTCTCCACTCATGGATGTGATCGAAAATATGAGTGGCTGAAGAATTCTTAAAGGAACTCAAAATATCGGTTCTTGTATCATAGCAGATAGGCAATTGGTAATGTGTGATAAAATCCATGGAAAGGGTGTTGAATTCATTAAATAAACCTCATGGTATTTATATATACCACTTTGCAGCTGAACCCATGAGAGTTAGTTGAAAGAGACGTAATTGAATGGAGTCATCCATCAAAGAGTTGGATGAGCACCAAAGGTTAAAAGTCATGACATGGTTGGTTGGGTCTTCTTCCTGTTTACCATCAAATTTGGGAATGTCAGATGGTAGCTTGTATGGTATGACGGGCCAATGGAGAGAATGTAAGATAGGATCATTCAAAATTCTAGACAAATCAGGTAGATCCAAAGTGGCTAGAAAAGGAAGTTGTTTATTTACTTGAGGGTACTAGAGACTTTGGGGAGGAAGTCATGTCGGTATACGAGTAGGACCATAAGAAGTTTGCATGTACATGGAGTGTCTTAACAGATTCGACTGAGGATGTGGAGGCATATAGCCCATAGGGTTGGATTGGTTGGAAATGTTCCGTTTAAAAGGGACACTGGACTGAACGTGTGGACCCCAAGTGAAACTCGAAGAACCCATATATGGTTGGCCCAAGTAAGAGTGTATAAAAGGGTTTCTTTGAGGCTTTTTCCCCCTAGATGATTGTGGATTTCCTTGGGCAAGGAGAATCCAAAGGTGGGCTAGTGATCCAGATGTGTTATGTCCATACAGTGGGTTGTAGAGTCCAACCTGAGGTTGTCCTCCAAGTGGAGGATACCCCCCAACATTATATTTACCCCCAATGGTAATCTGATAACCAGAAGTGAACGGAGAATGGGCAATTCCAATTGGATTGGAGCCACTAGGGACAGATCCCCCAAGAAAGGGTGGATAAGACCCTCCAGAGAGGACCTGGGAAGGGGTAGGAACAAAAATGGAAGCAACATTCTACCCAGGTGGAACAAATAGTCTAGAAACTCTGGATGGGACCTGGGTATGGATAGTAGTGGAAGGATTCTAGACGAGAGTGGTGTACCAATGGGAGCTTGGCTAACTACCACATTCCCGGTAGGAATAGTCGTAACATGCAAGACCATAGTAGAATGAGCCATTTGGAGAGAGAAAGTTGAGCTAGGACCAACGAAATGTACGTATGGAATGATGGTGATATGACTGGTTTCACCAGAAAAGTGGTTTGGCGACACTGTGTAAGTAGTAGATACTATGGGTATTTTTGATACGACAGGCATATCAGCACCTACCCCTGAGCCATAAATTTCCCGCACCATGTGAGGCGGGCTTCAAAATAGGTCGGTAGTACAAAGAGGATCTCCGACTCCAAGGCCTGAATGGGGTCTGGTCGGTATTTCAGAAGTGTCAACAACAAGTTCTCTGGATGAATTTAGTCGGAGAATATGTCTCTCGTATCCAGGAGGAATGTGGAAAGCCTCTAGAGAATCAGGAAATGATTCAGAAACTTTATAAAGAGGAAAAACCTTCCTCTTGTGAAGTTATAGTGTCCTGGACCTCACTTTATCGAGGAGAGCCCTCTGGTGACTGAGGGGGTAGAGGGAGGTAATCCTCCATATTTTCAGGAGGAAGTCCCTGGACCCTATGCGAATGACGTGGAGGGTCGATGTTGGCTGAGCCAAATTTTTTATGCAAAAAAAATATGGCCAACTATGAAAGAAAACAACACTCAGTAAAAAAATCTAGGAATCAAACCAAGAAAACAAACCTTCATATTTCAAAGTCACTAGTTGGTGATGAAATCCAATGTCACAAAGTCAAGACAAGAAGGGGCTAGGATAGAGCGGGTGGAAAGGTTACATTGATGACCTTCTTAACGGACTTACACCCTGGTGCAAGCTCCCACACATAATCATGGGTATACCCTCCAAGGAGCCCGAGTGAGTCTAGCCAATGTCAATTCTAGGTACCATGAATACTTTCCCCTCCACAGTCACCTTGTGTAAGAGCCTAAAACTATAGGCAACTAAGGCTACCAAGAACAACAATGATGCATGGGGAAACAATTGATAGTCCGATCCACGCACAAAGGCAGGGTATCTAGCCCGAAATCAACTTGAAAGGATTCCACTCATCATTGTGGGTATACCTTCAATTGAACCCCATAATATGCACAATCTCAACACCGAGACCAACAAAGCAGGGTGAGTATCTCTGCTAGTCTCAACGCGACTTCAGATTTGACCCTTGTGAGAGAAGGGCTTCCCAGAAAAAAATGTTGCAAATGGATTTGAAGACTTCCTATCACAAGATACTATTGTTTGTTTTGTTCTTTGGAGAGTGTGTCTCATAGCCTATCCCAAAGCGCTAGCCTAACTAATGTTGGTGTAAAAGATCCATAAAAAAATAAAAGTTACTAATTGAATTTTTAAATTACGGAATGTTTTTTTAGGGGTTATTATTTACTCAAGAGGGAGATGGAAATGAAAGTAATGTTGTGAGAGACCTTGACCCAATAATATGAAAATATATATGAATGATGCAATCTTTCGTTCAATGAATTCTATCTACAATAGGGATAAGATATCTTTCCGGAAACATGAAATCTATGAAATATAAGTTCTTTCTTGAATGAATGACAATTCCAAACAATCATAAGCAATGAAATTTCTCAATTTGTTCTCTTTCAGTTTTGAATGCAATTTTTTTTATGAATGATTACTTAAGAAGAATGAATGACTTTAATTTTCCCTTACGGAACCAGATCTGAGGTATACTAAAGAAAGGAAATGCAATCAAAGAAAATAGATACACTCAACAGAAACCCAAATCAAACTTTCAATGAAGATAAAAACAAAGATGACAATAATTTTTTTATCAAATGCAAACAAACAATAGCTTTCAAATCATCAAGCAATCCAAACAATGTAAAATAATCCAAAACTTCACTTAGATGAAAGAATTTTAATCAATCAAGCACCCAAATCCATGATCAAAGATTATATCCTTGTTGATAAAAGTCAAGAAGAAAAAAACTTACAAAAAGATAATGAAGGTTTTGCAATATTTCAAAACCAATCAAAAATAAAGTTTAAATTCAACAATCAATCAAATACTGACCTCAAAAGTTCCCCCCAGGTGATCAAGGAAAAACTTGGCATCAAAAGATAATCAAGACCTAATCCAAAAAATTTAGAGACACTGTTGTAGGCCAACAATAGATTACAGTGCAGAAATCACTAGTTTCCGCAGGCTAGAAATGGGTAGGGTGCAGAAAGTCCACACTGGCTTAAACAGTTAGGGTGCGACAATCTAAAGTTTCTGCAGGTGGTGCATAGAGTGCAGTGCAAAAACATCTACAAACACAATAAAATTGGAATGAGGGTAAAGAAATTTTGGAAACTTTCAGGTTCAGAGAGTCTGGATTGATCCCTTACAAAATCAGAGACTGAAATCGAATGGAAAAAGATAGGCTAAGGGAAAATGGATAACAAAAATTCAAAAAAAGATCATATCCCTAGTGGATTTTCCAATTTTGTTATTGGATATATCGATAAATGCGAACATAAACTGATCTCTCTAGATCCACCTAGATCTAGAACAAAACAAGACAGAACATGGTGCTTTCCCTAAGCTCTAATCATTGAATCTATCATCAAAGAAAGGATGAATAACATACCTTTGAATATCTCTTCCTTATGTCTTTGTTTTCCCTGCTTCACTGCGGTGCTCTTGTGCTATTGATCCTGTCATGAAACACAAACCAACCGAAGTGAAAGCAATAATAATATATTCAATGAAGACTTATACATGTGATCAAGGAATCATGTAATAAAATGAGAATGATTTTATGGGAAAGAAACATGCCACTGTATTACATTAAGATAAAGTGGAAGATACAACCAAATAGCCTTGATGTTGCTAAGTTCCCTTTCAGTGGCCCTTGCTCTTGACACACACACTTGCTCCAAGATCGCATGAAGATGATCCACAATAACTTCATAAGGTGAGATGAATCCTTCAAGCATCTGATGTAGAGTACCTAACACAATTAACAACCTATTCAACCTTAATCATTCCTTACTTTCTCTTGATTACTTAATTCTTAACTTTTTCCATGAGAAATCCATCATTATATAGGAGAAAGAGATATGGTTAAAGAGATCCCACCAAATCAGAGAGGCGGGTAGGATCTCAACCACACAGATTCCACCTCATATTCTATAAGATTCCTTATAGAACTTCTTGGCCTTCGATGTACATCTTGCAAGCCCTGTCACTTTGGGTCTCAACGTTCAGTTTCCCTCCTGAGCTTTGTCAATGAAACTCGACCTCAGCTCTACGCACACTTGCGCTCTGTGTGCAGCTTCTCACTACTCCTCCTAGGATTTCAACTTGCTCAGTATATAAGGGGCTCTTCCCTTCTACATCTTCCAAAGGACTTTCCGATGCTCCTCCTGGCACACTTTGTGCTCAACCTCCTAATATTTGGATCTTAAAATAAGTTCTCTCAGCACACACTCCCTTTTCTTTGAATGGCCTTCAAATGGATGTCTTTCAACACTTCATCCAAGTGTTGTCTTGGTGCACTCCTTGCACAGGTCTTCCTCCAGAGAATTCAACAACTCTATCTCCTTCTTGAGCTTCAACTTCTCAGACCTCAAAGGTCTCTGTCCCTTTTGTCCCTCAATGAGATGTAAGTTCCCTCTTGGCAACTTCCACTCAACCACTCCTTGTTGAGATTGTAGAGTATTCAATAACTCTATGAGTGTCTTCTCCTTGACACTTCTATTCTCATTAGACTCAAATCAAACTTCCTTGGTGCTCTCCTTGCACTCGCTTGATGCCCACCAGGAAGATCTCTACAAAACCTTCAGTAGTTCTGTCTCTCTGTGCCTTCTCTACACAGTCTTACCTCCAAGGTGTTTAACTACCTCGAGGATCCTTTTTTAATTTTCGATCACTCTGGTGCACCCTCCTTGCATGTTCTTCCCTGACTCGATAGATTTCATATGCGCACTCCTTGCGCTGGCTACAAAAATTCCAATGTAAAATTGTTCACTCCTTGCACAACCTAAAGAACTCAGAATGATACAACAAACTCAAACAAAGATAGAGAAACCTATCTTCCTACTATAAATGAAATGTATCATACATATACAACATTCATTCATGAAATACATAAACACATGAGCAACCGTATGCATGAAAAATTGTTTTTCTATTATCTCTGTGTGTCTATACATATGTTTGCATAAAAACTAGACTGCAACAGAGTCCTAGTTCTCTCAATCTTTCCTTCGAACGATTCTACCTCCTAAGTCTCCTGAAAATATCTTTCTCTCTCAAGTCTCATAATTACAAAATGAGGGCTCTACGAGCTTATCCTCTTCAGCGCCTTAGTGCCATCACTATCTTTGTTATGCCACCATACCCCTACGGTTACATTCCATAAATGAATGTCCATACCTGACTATGATATAGACCTACTACAGGTGACCATTTAAGCTAACCCTATCCACTACCTGTACAAAGACATGGCCTGGCATTTATCATCCTTACAACAAGAAATTTGTATAGGATCATATTTCAAATTTTAAAAATGGGAGGGCTAGTGGCTCTCCCTTTCTCCATTGCGTGTTTGCATGATGGCACATTTGTTGAGGTGGAGCGATGATCTTACATCAATAAACACAGTTATAAACCATACACAGGATAAACCCATAAAAATAATCACGCAAATAATAATGTAACATGTAAATTTATCACACAGTTGACACTTATCTTAGGAATAATATCACCAACTACATGAAGACCTTCCACGAACCTCCCATCCTTAGACCACACTTCTCATCACTCTCAGCATCGGGCCACCCCTGAGATGGGACTAAACTCCACTCGAGTAAAGGTTTCCTAACTAGGCTAATGGATCATGGACAACAGGAAAGACTCCATCACAGGTGCCAACTCAAACTAACAACCTACAGTCTCTAATTCCCCACATGCTCATCCCACCCCAGGAAGTGTGTCCCTTCTCTTATCAACAATCCTTTGGCTGCCCCACTTCCTTTTCGGGCTTCAACAACAGGCCATATAGGAAGTCTCAAAGCCCTGTAGTTTTAGTTTAGCACCTTCGGAAATCAATTCCGGACAATTATCTCACCCAAAGAGATTGCTAACAGGCTTGACAACCCGCCGCTTCAATATCCCATGGGCCTGCCAACTGGCTTCTTCAATCTATCTCCCAAGCTAACCAGCTACACAAACCAATATGGCTATGGATACAGGTTCAGATACAATGACTGAAAGTATGGAGGATAGCTAACTGCGTGAGTGAATGGTCCTGGTATCGATGAATGGATGACTGCCTCATCGAAGGAATGATGGATGAATCATGAAAAATGAACTAAGTCCCAACAATATGCATGCATGTCCCCAACTTGACACTTGTCATGTTGGGAGCTACTTTGGCCCACTTGTCCCCAACTTGGGAACTTAGGATAAAATAATTATCCATACTTTATACTTTAAGAAATATTAATATAATATTACCTTTTGGCTTAAGCTCCCTATCTTAGCTCTTTTCCTTAACTTTTATCCCTCCCTTTCCCTAACTAGTGGAGTTTAGTCCCCCATACTCTTTTATCATGGTCAGTCTGTGTGCAACGATGTATTTTATATTAATTATGAGACAAATATAAAAATAGACACGTTTGCCTTTAACATCTAGGCTCTTCAGCCTGATCAAAACATAAGCATAAAATCTTATAATAAAAGTCACACCAACCTATAAAACACATCATATACAAAAAGGCTCCTTGGCCTCAAAATCGCGTGCACTTAAGTTGTTGCGTGTTATATCTTGTAGAGTGAACACTTCATCATTTTACTGCGCAGTACATGCACACACTATGCCATGAAAGGTGCATACAAAATGATATCCAATAGCTCACCAACTTAATTACATTTTCATTTACATTTACAATTGGGGTCGTCCTAGGGATATTATATCTAATCTCGACCACCAATGATTGTTTTGAGCGACATTCATTGGTGTTGTGACAGGGGATTTTGTGGAAATCACGCCATTTTCTAGTGTCCTTCTTCATCTTTCCTTTACCCTTAATTTTCTATGGCTTGGACTATGTTGTCCCTTGACCAAGTTTTGAGGACCCTTGGTCATTCTTGACCATTTTGGGACTTTGACAAGCTATCGAAGGTGGAGCATAAGTCGAAGCAAAGATCATGGGATCTTGGCCCCTTTTTAGGGATTTTTGGGTTTTTGGCTTATGTAATGGGTATGGAGATGTCGGCCCATGGGTTTACCCATTCTTAGGCCTATTTTGTAATGAATAAATAGAAGTCTAGGTGATGTAAGAAGTAGTGACTAGTCAGTGTGAGCCATTGTTTCTAAGTGGAAAAGTAGATCTGTGTGATTTGTCTTTGTGTGCACTGTGCGAGACTTGAAAGGCTAAGTGCAAGTGACTGTAAAAGACTATCTATGGCTCTGTGCCTAGATCTGATCGAGGAAGGAGGATCTGGCGAGGTGCGTAGATCTCCTATACTCTGCGGAGTTGATTTGGAGGCTTTGTGCATGTAAGAATATTGAAAGAATCTAATAAAGAAGATGAAGAGTTGGTGGACGTAGCCCCAGGGAGGGGGTGAACGACATAAATCCTGTGTCTTGACTTCTTTGTTCTTTATGATTTCTCTCTTGTTTATTTGATTCAATGCTTAGTGAATTGTTAGATTATATATGAATCTAACATGATAGCTTAGTGCTGAATAATGTGAACGAATGCTAGATCTTATCTCTTTTGGTATGCTTAGTGCTTGAATCCATTGGATCTGTGTGAATGTTGCACTGATCTGTTGTTAGGGTTTAGCTGCGTTGTGAAATAAGGTTGAATATTAACCAACTATAATTACTAAGTGATCTATTAAGGTGTTACAATCACAGATCTGTATCCCAGCTAAGGTTGTAGACATCTGAGTCCTGCAACCACCCCTGCCTCTACCTTGGGTGAGACTTCATCTGCTTCACAGGCGTTGCCTAAAGGGCCAATAGTTAATGTTTTGTTGGTGCATTGTTGTAGCGTTGAACCCTGGGTCTGCCCCTGTGCCAACAAATGGTTCCATTGCTAGGACCTGAAACTGTGATTGCTAGGAACTGAGGAAGAAGAAGCTTTGTGTGAAAATATGACCTGAAAATGTGAAAGATCCATGTGTAGATCTGTTTCCCTGGTGAACAATACTCTACTTGGATTGTGAAATTATGTGCTAAGAAGAGAATTCCGATCTGAGGAAAAGAGGTAATATCTTGAAGCTTTGTGCTCTAATAAAGGTAAGAATAGTGAGAAATTTTTATTGAAAAGGTAAGATAAATAGAAATTCTTGTTTCAAAAATATGGATCTAGGTATGTTTGATAAAAAAATTCCTAGCTTGAAAACTAGGGCACAAGTAGAAGAAAGAATATTTGATATGAGTAGATCTAATAAGAATAATGAAAGATATGGTATTCCTATGCATAGAAAGAATTTTTGGACTAACAAATGGATGCAGGATCCTAGAAAGAATTGTTTGCAGGTTAGCTTCCATGATCCTAGTGCACAGTCGATGAAAGGATGGGGTTAATTTAAGAGAAAGAGAGGATTAACTATTTTTTATAGTTGCAGAAGGTCGAGACATCTTTCTAAGGAATTCTGAATTTCTGAAGTTGTAAATCTATGGATCATGAAGTTCTGAATTTCCCTAGAATTATTTCTAAGGTTGAAAGAATGAATATGAGACAAGAAAACCCTGAGGAAGGTCAAGAAACTAAGATCATGGAAGAACCCCAGAAAGAATCAGAAGCTATACTATTGAAAATGAAAGAAACCCAGAATGATCATAGAAACATCAACTTACCAAAGATCTTCAAAGAAAAAGAATGCATAGAAACAATAATAGGAGACTTCGACATTGACTGCGTTCTGGATGAGGAAACACAAGCGAATATCATGACAGAAAGAGCTTGGGAAATTTTAGGAAAGCCTACTATGATTCCTTCATCAGGAGGAACATGATTATTTAGAGGAAAGATGATAACCCTATGTGAAAGACTTACCTAGATATCTATGAGTGCTCATGGAACCTCGACGGAAGAAGATTTTGAGGTTGTTAAATTTATTGAGAACAACGCCCCATTTTCTATGTTACTAGGAAAACCTTGGATCAAAAAGGATCAAGCCAGAAGAAAAGAAGAGGACGTATTAGAGAAGAAGAAGCAAGAATTAAAAGATTTCATGACTAGGAGAATCACACATTTGATTGAAAAATAGGAGAACAGGTCGAAGTTATTTAGAACCAAAAACTTGGATGTCGAAGTTGAAAGGACACACGAGAACTTGAGACACCTATCTCTACAGGAGAGTAGAGCACCTACATCAGAAAAAGAAGAAGTATTTCCCTTGAAACCTAGTAAAGACCATCAATAATGCGAAGCTACTATGCCCAAAGAATATCATAATCATAATGGAAAGAGGAATATCGAGATGAACATCACTGGGAAGAAGGCTAGAAAGATCAATAAGAAGAAAGAAACAATAGAAAAGTTATAGAAATTTTCAGAGGGAATTGCGCAGAAGGAAGGATTCCAGAATCTGAACTTTGTTGGGATACTAGTATAACACAGCATGGAACTTCACCATGGAGAAGCAATATGACCGTTGAAGGCATTATAACCGCTAGCCCGATGACCCAAATAGTTATAAAAATAGTTATGGACAAAAAGATTGCCATCAGACCATTGGGACCGCGCCATAACAAACATAACTACATTAAGGAAGGCTTCTTGCCCGTTGGAAAGATCCATTACCTAGTTGTATACTTATTCCATCGAGCCTTGCACCAAGAACACTTTTTCCAACTATGATTATCTGAGCTCACATATTAGTTGATTTCACGCAGTGATCATCGAGTTATCTCCATCCATCCCATTGCATTGATTAGTTTCTCTTCAACCGGAGATAGTTAGCCACGAGTGTGTATGTACAAATAACTTAGCGTAGTCATAGATTTTGTGAAAGAGATACTCATCGACCTAATGACTGAAAAGGTAATTTCTATGAGCATATAAGATTCATTGATGAAAGGAATGAAAGCCTCCCTGTCGACTTCTCGTGGATCCAGACCATCCCAAGATGCAACTGAGAAAATAACCAAACATAGATATGACTTGGCAAATGCAAAGTTATTATCGTCCATCCTACTCGAGTACATCCCACCCCTGGCTGGTGTAGTGAGTCGTGATAGTGTCCCAAGGGACTTCAACTACACCGTCATCACTGCGTATCTCCCGAAGGGGGTACACATAGTTAGACCATAGCTAGAGAGGATTCCAACCTTGAATATTAGTGAATATAACCTAGGAGACTGTAAGAGCTATGGAATGCTCACACCTCACAAATATATGACCAAGATGAAGGGAAATAAGATGAAAATCATCCCTCAACCATGGACCATGAACCTTTTGTAGTCCACCCTTTTGAATGTAATGAAGATTCCACATTTTGGAAGGCACTAGGAGGTTAACGCCTACATTAAGCTCCCGCTGTCATGCTTCCATGGTGGCTATATGTGGTTGGAAAAACATATCACTGTCGATATGGCACTGATCCATAGGATCACCAAACTGAGCATGTAGGGACCAGACCCACAAGACTTCTACCCAGGAAAAGTTGCAGACTACACCTTGGAACAGATGATTAAAGAAACATATGATGATGTTGAGAAGGGGACGCGAGGTGACAAGGTATCCTCCATCCAGAATGGTGCAGTTCTCCAAGCATGCCAATTAACTGTAGGAAGGATAGTAAGAAATAAATGACCCATGCAGGTTATAGGGTTTGTCGTTGACCTCATTGGGAAATGCGTGGAAGGCCTACAAATGAACTGGATGAAGTACCTAGTTAAGCATCTCGAACTGGATTTCCACAAAGCTTAGCATCAAGGATATGAGTTTCACTTCAGCTGGCTCCTATTCCTCATCATGTTTATTGCTTGGGAGATGCTATAAGGTGAGACCTTCCCTGAGATCGAGCCATTCGAGCCGCTCGCTATGAAGTTCACCACGCTTTTTTATTTGAGCAATATGGGAAAGAAGTGGCAGTCAAATGCAATATTTCATACCTACTACCTACAACTTACGAGGGCTATTGAGTCCTTCCCTCATATGATGTCGAACACCCTGTTCAGGTTCATGCCTCTTATGAAGTTCCGCACAGATAGGCATTTTATTTATATTACTGCGCACACCAATGAAAGCAAAGAAGAACTTCAATACTACTACAAGCTCACTACAGAGGACCTAGAAGAAATCATTAAAGACTAGACTGCAAAACTTCTTATCCCTATTGACCCCATAGAGTTGTCTGACCCAAACCTCACTGGAAACCCGGTGGTTACTCGTGAAGAGTATGATGCCTCAACCAACAACAAGAAGAAAAAGAAGCAAGATGTACGAGAAGTACACAACACATCAAAAGAGACCGCATCTGAGTCACCTAGTGGAGGAGGTGATGACAAAGTGAACAAAGAGGAAAAAGAACAAGAAGAAGATAAGCAAGGTGAAGTAAAACCACCACAAAACCTCCCTAATGACACCGATCCATCTAATAAAAGGAAGGTTTCCCCCACAAAACCTTCATCGCGGAAGAAGTCCAAATCCAATAAACCAAAGGTGCAGAATGTACTCACGGTCAAAGACTTCGACTTCATTATTTCAGCTATAGGAGATGCCTCAGAAGATATTTTGAAAAGAAACAAAGAAAAACAAGAAGCCATGTATGATATAATTTAAGAAGAACTAAGAGGTGTACAACAAGCCCTTTATTCGAGCCACGCAGTGTCCACCGTGCCCCCACCCTCAGAAAAAATAGAGTTGGGAGATGAGCCTACTCAACTCTGCAAACTGGCTGATGTGACTGAAGCCCGCCTTCATTGAGCAAAAGATGAGAAATACCAAGCCACAACGGCCCTAAAACAAGAACAGGAGAAATTTATAGAGAAACATAGTATTGTGCAACAAGAGAAGGACTCTCTTCAAGTGAAGTTCGAAGAAGATAGAGCGCAGATCCAACAGGAGAAAGAAAATATGCTCACGGAGAAGGTAAGATTAAAAGAAGTAGTCAAAAGAGCACTTTGCTCTATGACAGGCTTGGATCAGAAGGAGGATGAACCAGTAGAACCCCAAGTAGCACAACTCGTAGAAACCATCCAACAACTTCAGCAGAGAATCACAGATATGGAGCTAAGAACAATGCTCAGTACTCCACAGCATGTGAGAGATCAAAGAGAAGCGACTGCTTGAGGTGCAGTAGAAAGAATCAAGGGCCTTGCCATGGAATGTAAACAAGTGAGTGATCATAGTGCCCAAACTTATGAGAAACTCACTGAGGATCCTGAATTGAAGGCACTGGAGTCACAACTCCAGAAAGTGAAGCGACAAGAAAAAATAGTACAAGCACAGTTGAAGCCCCTGTCAGCCATTGAGAGGATGAAGCGATCCCAAGAAAAGTGCACTACCCAGTAGTAGGTCCACACCATTCAGAGAAGATTCATGGAAGTAACTCAGAGGCTCCAACCAATACAGGACGAGGCTTCCCAACTATTCGTAGAGATTGAAGGCCTAGGAGCAGAACTGGAGCAAGTTGTCACTGCAGCTGAACAATGCTTAGAGGAACCTGTCAACGAAGTACTAATCCAAGAGTTCACTGAGCAGGAGGTCATGGTAAAACAATAGGTCGAAGCCACTCAATCCAAGATCGATGATTTTGAGGCAGAGCTACCCAAATCAAAGTGACTTGGGACAAGTCACAGGTGAGTCTTGGGGGGTTGTTGGACCTTGACCAAGTTTTGAGGACCCTTGGTCATTTTTGACCATTTTGGGACTTCGAAAGACTATTGAAGGCATAGTACAAGTCGAAGCGGAGATCATGGGATCTTGGCCCCTTTTTAGGGATTTTTAGGTTTTTGGCTTATGTAATGGGTATGGGGATCTCGACCCATGGGTTTACCCATTCTTAAGCCTATTTTGTAATGAATAAATAGAATTCTAGGTGATGTAAGAAGTAGTGACTAGTCATTGTGAGCCATTGTTGCTAAGTACAAAAGTAGATCTGTGTGATTTGGCTTTGTGCACACTGTGTGAGACTTGCAAGGTTAAGTGCAAGCGATTGTAAAATATTGTGTATGAATCTATGCCTAGATATACTCGAGGAAGGAGGATCTGACAAGGTGTGCAGATCTCCTATTCTCTGCAGAGTTGATTTGGAGGCTTTGTGCATGTAATAATATTGAAAGAAGCTAATAAAGAAGAAGAAGAGTTGGTGGACATAGCCCTAGGGAGGGGGTGAACCATGTATATCCTATTTTATAAATTCTTTGTGCTTTATGATTTCTCTCTTGTTTATTTGATTCAATGATTAATGCGCTTTTAGATGATAGATGAATCTGATATGATATCTCAGCACTGAATAATGTGAATGAATGCTAGATCTAATCTCTGTTGGTATGCTTAGTGATTGAATCCATTGGATTTGTGTGAATGTTGTGCTGATCTATTGCTAGGGTTTAGTTGCGCTGTGAACTAAGGCTGAATATTAACGAACCATAATTACTAAGTTCTTTGTTAAGGTGTTACAATCACAGATCTATGTCCCAGCTAAGGTTGCATACATTTGAGTCCTATAACCATCCCTATTTCTACCTCAGGTGAGACTTCATCTGATTCACAGGTGTTGCCGAAGTAGTTAGGTTTTTTTCATGTGTTGTTGTAGCATTGAACCCCGGGTATGCCCCTGTGCCAACAAACTAGTTTTTTGAAGGATGGTTGTTAGGGTCGTCTTTACCATACATTGGTTGTTGCGTATCTGCAGACCCAAAATCCCACTTTTTCAGGTTCTTAAATGTATGCTCCATTTTAAAAACATATTGATAAGAAACACTAAGTGATGAGATGTCCATAAAATCTGTTTCAGTTTGGATGTATGTATGTAGAGCCCCACGGTATTTTAGAACCAAATGTCACTCATAATCTTTGATAACCATATTGGTGCGCAAGGTATGGAAGGTATTGGTGAACTATGACACTACTTGGCCCCTCTCTTTCCACAGTGTGTTCCATCTCATGTATTGGTCATCATAGTTTCCAACATGGTAATATTGTTCCTTGACTGCATCCACAGAAAAATCTCAAGTGGGCTTAGGCCCATATATTCTAGACTCCTCTATGGAACTTTTCTCCCAGTCAATTTCACACCAATGTTTGACATGGTAGAGATCCTTAAGGAGTCTGAAGGTTATATTTTCCCTGTTGAAGAAATTATGTACAGAGAAATAACCTTCTAGTACATTTAACCATTTTTCTAGAGCATCTACATCTATTTGTCCTTAAAATATGGGAATATCAAAATTAACTTGTACTTTGAAAGATGAGGTGCCTCCAAAGTGGTTGCTTGATGAAAAAGTGCATGTTTTTATTGGAATTCATTGAAGGATGTGGCAAAAAATTCTCCATCATTTCATCCCTCTATCACGTCAAAGATTGCTCAAGCAACAAATTCATAGAATCACTTGCTTTGTCGTTTTTATTTTATTTCTCCATGGAGGGTTTCTTCGAAGTGCGAGAGCGATTTTCCTCTAGAGAGACAAGATTGATACCCAACTTTCTATACTTGGACCTATTGGAAGCCCTACATGATTTTTTTCTTTTTCAAGTGACAAATGCTAATTCCTGTAACTACCTACGCCTGATCTTGTAAATATTTCTATTTGAAGACAACTATTCAGTTGTCAAAGGGGTGTTTTGATTGTTCTTTCTTATTTTAATGTTGCATTTTCATGCTTCATTCATGACTGAAATCATGAATGAAGCATTAAAACTTTAAATCGTATTGAAATTTAATCTAAGGCTTGGTCCCAAAAGGGTCGATGTGTTTAAACCTCTTTTAATGAATGTTGCTTTTCTTTGATCTTATCATATATCAATGAAACACTTATTTTGAGTTGTTCTTGGATTGAAAGTTATATGTTGGATTCTTTGTATACCAAGAATCGTTTGGCAAATGGAATATAGGCTTGTTTCATTTAAAATTCTTGGTAAATCGACTTTGGTTTTAAATTTTCGATATGCTTTTGGCTTGTAAAACACATCTTCTCCTAACCTTTGCAAATCGACTTCACCCACTACATTTGATGAAAATTAAACACACCTGGAACGTATGCTGTACTTCGTTTTAGTTGTCAATTTCAATCTAAAGATCCCTCATTACGAGCTAGGGTCTTGAGTTACGCTCTGTACTCAAAGAATTTGTCACCTGAAATTCCTGATTTTCATGGCTTGAAACCCCTTATGCTCACATTATTGTCACGCTAGGGTGAATGCTAGTTTTACTCCTTTGTTTTTGGCTCATACATTCCCTTTTTGCTGCTACCTCTTAAGCCCACAACAAATTCTAGTCGTCTTCGTGACTGTCTGTTCAAACCCTTATGGCCCCTGTCGTCTAAATTGAGCCAAATTGCTCCCAAACTTTGTTGTTGTATAATGATGCAAGTGAGGATCTGAAGAGTCTAGGCTGGGATGTATTTATTAGGAAATTCCAGGGTTATAAATCACAAGTGGCCAAAGATTTCTCCCTCACATTTGATGGATGCAAAGCCAAGGTGAGTGATATCCAGTTGGAGATCACCAAAAAATTTATGAGTGAAGCAACGAACCTCCCCATCACTAGTCAAAAATGGTTTAAAAAATCAAAGTTGGACAAGGTACCATGGAGTCTACTCGTCACCTCCATAAATATTCATTGTTGTGACAAAGGCATGTCGATATCTCTGTTGAAGATTAGACGGCATGATTTATTGGCAGGTTTTAGGCATTTTGTTACTTGTGAAGGCCGTTATGGCCTCGTCTTCCTTTACCACATAAGACTGCACATGCATTTTATCGGTTTCCAATTAAACATGTCGTTTTAGTTATTAAGAAGTTTGTATAAAATTTCAAAGAGGTATAAGAAACAGATCTTGGATTCAAGACTTTTTCACCATGGGTTGATTAAATTATTTGTAGTTCATCATTTGAAAATTCTCAGTGAAGATTGGGACAGTTTTGTAGCCCGTAATGGTTTCATTATAGTAAACCCTCTAGAGACTCCTGTAATGGATAATATGATGATAAAGAAGCCTCTTTTTCCCTCCAGTGATAGGCCATATTTATTGTGTGAAAACCCTTGTGAAATGGATATGCTCGATCAGTCTGTGTGTGAGCAACAAGATGTCATCTCCAAACTTATTAAATCTCTTGAGCATGAACAAATTGTTTGCCCTAATTCGAATGTAAAAACCAACAACAAACACTCATGAAAACAACCAAAGAAAATTCAAGAAATAGGGTTTTGTAATAAGAGGCATGGACGACTTATTTCACGGAGTCTGCGAAATAAATCCAAAGCTCATGTGAGCTCGATCTAATCAATGAAGATCCGTGAGGATTCTAACTCTGACATCGAGAGGTTTCTGGCACAAGAAGATCTGAATTGTTCCAAACCAGATCAACCATTTGATTATGTGAATAATCTTCCACCATGTTTGAAAGACAACAAGGAATTTATAGGTGTCAGAATCGGTCAAAGGCCAATAGTGGGTAGTAGTGATGTTTTACCACACAATTACACTTTCCCTCAACCGATTTCCCCTGTTGTACATTGTAAAGTTTGTTTACATTGGATAGGTCAGTACTACAGAAACATCCCTATCCTTCAAGCGAGGATCAAAGCTCTTGTGGCTCAAAATGACTCATTGGAAAATGAAAACCGTGAGCTCAATACCAATGCACAAAGACAAGTAAAACGTTTGAAGAGGACATGCAATATCATAATAAAAAATGCTGATAGTGTCAAAGATGTGATCAATTCTGAAATTTTGTGATTTGAATTTTGTTATCAGTTGGATGGTAAGATTGGTTTTCATAAAAATTATGCTTTTTTTAATTTTTCTAATTAATCTAGATTGATTTAGATTTCTGTTGCTAATAATAACACTAGCTATAAAATTGTGAGATTTTGTAGACAAGTCAATTCTCATATAAAGTTTGGAAAATGTTAGTTAAATAAATATCTAATTTTCTCATTTCGTTTTTCTTTCAGGATAGGATGTATCTTTTGGTGATCTCATAAGATGGAGCATGCTAGACCTAGTTAATTAGAAATCCCTTTTGGCTTATTTTTTAAATCAAAACAAAACTTTCATAATTTTGAAGATATAGTTTGATATTGAGTGGTTTTTAGATCCTCTATCTTTGTAACTTTTAGATCATTTTGAGATCTGATCCTATCTTAGAAGATAGGATGTTTAGATTACATGAACTCTTTAAATACTCCGTATTTTGTAATGGAAATCATCTTGGCTGAGAGCAAGAGATGGACGAGTGATTCCAGAACTTAATGAAACAACATTTATGCATCTTGAGTTTAGCCTTTTGTTTATAATGTTGTCATTTATGTTTTGTTAATCCTAATACATGTATAGGTCTGATATCTTTAGATTAAATGACTTGTGATATGCAGGATGTTATATTATAAATAACATCTATAATTTGCTTCTCAAAATATAAATGTTTTGATCATATCTTCAATTAAATTGATAGGATTTATCTTTGAGTTTTAATCAGATGATGAAATGCATAGATTACTTTCAGATTTTTCTTACTGTAATCATGTGCAACTATGAGATCATGGGTTTACGTTTGTGTTTCTTCTTTTGTCATTGAAACCTAAGCTGATAATACATGTTTTAAATTTATTTAGAACAGTCACAAGGTTCCTTGCAGATTTCTCTCTTGGAAAGGGAAGTTGGATGTTTTGCACTCATGCAGATGCTTGGATACACCTCACTAACTCACTAACATGTTAGCTCCTTTGTACCTTTATGTCATTTACTTATCACTGAAACTAGAATATATTGTTCATCTTTTGACTATCCACACATTTATGTTTCATTGTATTTTTAATTCCATATTAGTTTAGATTTATAAAGAAAAAACAAAAAAAATATTTTTATGTGCTTTCTTTATTTGCTTCCTAGAAGAAATCATTTTTCACATTGATTTTCATAAGTTTTGATTAAAACTTGCAGTTTGTAAATCATGTACATAAGTAATATTTGTATATATTTTTCTTAAAAATATCTACAACAGTTACATTATACATATGTAAATATATAAATAGTGTTGAGTAATTAAATAGTTATTTCTTTCTTTTATTTTGTTTCTTTTAGGATTTTTAGATTGGCTAACAGAACCATTAAACCCATTAGAACAAGTTATACCAAATGACTTGGGTTACTTAGACAACCCCAGACCAGACTCGTTCTACCAGTTGATGGATGGTCAATTTCGCCTGTCAACAAATGGTGCTAGACGAAGGTCCTGAATACAATTGATGGCACGTGGAAGTCACAAGACTCCTCCCCCACACACTCGCTCCCCTATAGTAACACAAAATCATTCTAACAACAACATTACTTTTGAAACAACAACTACGTCGAACGAAAATCCCTAGATTCCCGTTGAGCCAGTAACACCAAACCCTCAAGGGCCTGATGTATAAGAAATTGTTCATCAGTCACTTTTAAGGACGCATAGTGCTTTGGCCCATAGCAGGCAACCTGGTCGACCACTTAATCAACCTTTAGATTTCTCTGATATCAGAGAACAACTTGAGGTCACTGGTCTGCTTTTAAACTGTTAAGAACCAAACATCAATATAGCATGGAAAAACCTCAGGAAAAGTACTCAACGCCTTGA